>CANUEY010207455.1:0-37623 GCA_948099555.1 Croton setiger
ATGAAAAGAGATGGATCCACTTCATCATCAACGGCGGATGACGATTCTTTGGCCATGTTTGGTTTTAGTTGAGGACTGAAATTACTTTTCATGGAGTACTGCTTAATGAACAATTTAATGACTTATTATTAGTTCATTAAAATATTACTATAAATATTAATAAAATAATTATAAATTTAATTTAATTTTTAAATCATTTTTAGTGTAAAATTATTCAAATAATTTAATGATTCTTCTTTTGTCTTACAAACTTCAAGAAATTGACCATACGATATTAAAAACTTGAGAAGCAAGACTAGCTTGTGTTAAATAAATATTTATTTTGATTTTAATTTTATTATCAAATAAAGCATTTTGAACATGATTTGAATTATGGTTGTAATAAATTTGATGGGTTATTCAAAGTGTTGCGTATTTTATTTATTTGTTTTGATGATGAAAAATAGTGAAATGATATTATATTTGATAAAATTCAATTGTGTAACATTTTTTTTCTTTATATATTGTATGAAATAATTTAATAACAATAATTAATAAAGGTTTCAATGAAAAATCATTTAGATATGGTAGAGTTTTGTTAAGGGGCGACCATTCTACTTAATGAGTTAACGTCTGATCCCGTTAGTGGTGGACCAAATTTTATATAGAAAAAAAAAAATCAATTGTTATCCGGTTGATTTAATTTTGAAAAACGAATATCATCATTTCTGATTGATTTAATTCTTCTTTCGGTCGATTTAATTCTTGAAAAATAAAACTCAATCGTTTTCCGGTTCATTTAATCTGGATAATGAAAAATAAACCATCGAGTTATGTTCTAAACATAATTCAATACAAATACAGATCAAATACTAAACTTTCTTAAGAATGTTTTGGAAAAATATTTATCGTGAAACTAACCTATAATTCAATAAGTCAGATTTGGGCGCAAATTGTGGTTAGTGTACTCACACACTTAGCCCGCTCTTCGCACACATACAAGCTGTTAGCCAGCTCAAGATTTGAACCTCCCAAAAGATAGTTCAAACAATTTTTTGGCACATTTACTTAAAAAATAGCGGAAATTATTTAAACTAAAAAAAAGTGTTAAACACATGTAACACAAAATTTTTAAACAAAAATAAATGTCTTTGTTAGAGAGAATAAATGTGACCCCTTCTAATAGTAAAAATAAATTTTAAATATGACAATTTTTAAAAAAAAATATATATAAAATTGACTTAAAATCATTTCACTTTAAACTATGCCGTTTTGTATTATCTTAAAATGTTTCCTGACTTCTTTTAAAATGCGGCAAAATTCAAAATATACACCAAAATTTTATAAAAAGAAAACAAAATTATGTTAACAATTTTGTTCATTTAAAAGAAAAAGTAAATAAACAAACTTAATAAACAAAAACAAATAAAAATAAGTTTGGAAAAAAAATAAAATATATATATATGAAAGCAAATTTATAAACAATAATTTTTTTATTTTGTTTTTAATTGTTTATCCTAAAAAATTATAAATGTCATTTTTTATTTTTTCAGTAGATGAATTTGTATATATCCCACTTTCCTCCTCCCTGTCCGCTTCTAGGCTCATGGCCCAAAGCCGCAAAAGCCCAAGATAACAATTCAAAACCCTATCAACGAGGAAACCAAAACAAAATAAAAGGCCTGCAAAATTTCCTTTCTCGGCCACCGGCGGCTATGACGATGACCACGGCGGCGCTTGGAGCCAGGAAGAAAGTAATGATAACCGGAGTGAGCAAAGGGCTAGGCAGAGCCCTAGCTATAGAACTAGCAAAAAGAGGCCACACAGTTATCGGCTGTTCTCGTGCTCAGGATAAGCTTAACGCCCTCCAATCTGAACTCGCCTCAGATCATAACAACCACCATCTTCTCTTAAACGCCGACGTGGTAATTTCCCTTTTTTTTTTTTTTAATTTTTATCTTTTTAATCACTTCTTCTTGTTTTCTTAAAAAAAATTTTGTTCTTTTGATTAATTTTGGGTTTAAATTGCTTAATTTTTTAACTGTAGAGGTCTAACAGTAGTGTTGAAGAGTTTGCAAAAAATGTGACGGAAAAGAAGGGAGTTCCTGATATAATAGGTACCAATCTATCTCTTTTGTGTGTGTAAAAATGGAAAAACCCTAAACCCTAAACGCAAGCAAAAAAGACAAAACATTTAAATTTAATAGATCCTACCCTAAATTAATTTCAAATTGATATTTCAAAATTCAGACAAAGGTTAGGACTTCTGGGGTTTCTTCAAACAAATTGATCAGGGTGATAATTGAAAATTGAGAAAGGTCTGAGCTTCTTTAAGATTCTTGTCTTTTCTTTTAAATTATAATGTTTTAATTTTCTGGGCAGTGAATAATGCGGGTACTATTAACAAAAACAACAAGATATGGGAAGTTCCAGTAGAAGAGTTTGACACTGTAATTGATACTAATGTGAAAGGGGCAGTAAATGTATTGCGACATTTCATCCCTCTAATGTTACCCAATAAGCAAGGGATTATTGTTAACATGTCTTCCGGATGGGGAAGATCCGGTGCTGCCCTGGTAAGATGAGAAGATGATTTTTTCCTTAATTCATTTCATTTGTTTATGTTCAAATTGTTCCCTTTTAATTGTCCAGTGTTTGTTTTTGGGACTAAGTATACTTTGGGATTTTCATTTGTTCCCCTTTGAACAGGTTGCCCCTTACTGTGCATCCAAATGGGCTGTTGAGGGCTTGACTAGATCAGTTGCAAAGGAGTTGCCAGATGGAATGGCAGTTATTGCACTGAATCCAGGAGTTATACACACTGAATTGCTCCAGTCATGTTTTGGCACTTCAGCGTCTTTGTACCAGGCACCTGATTCATGGTATTTAGTTTTACTTATAAATTGTCTGCTCATTGTTGCAATCTTAACAAATTCTTTGCATGCAATTAATGTAAAATTTAGAGAGCTTGCAGATGGTGATTATAAATGCACCAACATGGTCTTAATTTAGCAAAAACACCGTTCAATTTGAGGTTTATATTTCAATGCTCAAAAGTTTCAGTTATAACCATGTTTGTGGAAATTTTACTTAGACATGATATACTTCTATATAAGACATTGAATGTGCATCTGGTCATTTTATGAACTTCAGGTATTGTGTTTAGTCGCTGATGCATGATGTGTAGGTTAATGTACAGGTTTCTGTTTCATTGACTTCATCTATAGAATGGTTAACTCACTTTCGGTACTTGCTCTGTTCATGAATTATCAGGGCCTCCAAAGCAGCTACAATGATACTTAACCTAACAGGAGCTGACAATGGTGCATCTCTCACACTTTGATCAAAGATTCTGAAGCCATTTACATCAATGCTCAAACAGAGGCAGACAAAGGCAGCAATGGATCTTTTGCTCAACCATTAAAACAAGTAATTCATCTTTTTGAATGTTGAAATTTGATTCCTTAGTTTTTTGCTGGAATTATTCTGTAGGTAGAAGAGCTTATCATGTCCATTTTTAAACTTATATGGATGCTTTGGCCAAAGAAAATGTAGTTGTTAATCATTAAAATTGTCCTTACTGTATGTATTAGCCAAGAGAAGTTTCTTGGTACTGAAATATACTATTCAGAGTTGAGGTATATTTCCATGAATGAAAATGCAGTCGCTTGAAGACTCAAATTTTCGGTTTATTTTTCCTTTTTCAGCAGTTTTTAGCATTTTCTTTCAGTCAGTCTCGTGTACTCTTGGAAGTAACTGAATATCTTTGACAACCTTCTGAATGGTTTAGGAAACAAAGTCAAAATAAATGTTTAAAGATTTAGTCATTGTTTGGTTGGAAAGTTGAAATGTTTGGTTGACAGGGTGGTTGAGAGGGAAGTTAGAAGGGAAATGAGATTTATAGACCGAAAGTTAGCATTTTAAACTCATCCATGACTCCCAAGAAAGTTTCCAAGTTAATTTAAATGAAAGTGGATTTTCTACCAAATAATACCTTAGAATTCATTAAAATTGCCATGAAAAAAATCTTACTCGTGAATTATGATGTTACCTATCAGTCAAATTTTGGAGCTTTTTATAGAACTATGACTCACAATTTCTTATGAATGAGTTTCTATTGGTACTAATCCAAATGTTTAAAAATTTATGCATAGTTTGGTTGGGATTAAGTTAAACCTGAGCTGTGTTTACATACCAGACTAAATTTGTTCGAATTGATATGAAAATCATTGATACTTGGTACTCAATCTTCCACTCTGTAATTTCAGTTAAATATGTTGGAATTCCAGTTGTATTCTGCTCTTAGTTGGAAGAAGATGAAACTGGTTTGGATCAACATCAAAATAATATTCACCACCATCCTCGACGTGAGCAATATTGGCTGATCCAAATGTTCACATTAATACCAGTACAAGGCCTCAGAGGAAGCTCAAAGAAACCAACAGAGTATCAGCATTGTAGAGTGTCCAATCATGGAGAACATATTTTCTTTATTGCTTCCATCATTCATAATGATCGAAAACTCATCAAGTTCAAAATCAGAGGTCTTGTAATAGGCAGGAAAAGGATAATCCTGTGCAATTTCATCCTCATTCATCTGTATGTAAACATCTGATGAACCAACTAAAAGTTGATGGTCATTGTGCTTCATTGACATCCAGTTAGACTAGTTAGTCAACTGTTCGCAAATTCCTAGACATGTGTCCATAACCCCAGCTAAAGCAATGGCTTTTTGAGACATTGAACGATCTAATTTCTTAGACTCTTCTCTAAGGGCCACAAGCATAAATAAGCCTGGAAAAATTTGATACATCAACTTTGCTTCCAAATTTACAAGTTCTTTGTAAATAAATTCACCCTGCAATACCACGAAGTCCTTAATGGGAAAAGCCTTTAGCAAAAGTCTTGCTGCTTTGCATTGCGCAAACAACTCTAGAAATCAGTTCATCAACACTTAGGTCAGATCTTCCACCATGTCGTCTCCTTGATAATATCCAGTATACCTCTACATATGCCCGAGCCTTTTCAAAGAAAACATCATATA
The DNA here is from genome assembly GCA_948099555.1 of Croton setiger. Lineage (NCBI taxonomy): Eukaryota > Viridiplantae > Streptophyta > Magnoliopsida > Malpighiales > Euphorbiaceae > Croton > Croton setiger. The sequence goes on from CANUEY010207455.1 coordinate 5,024, forward strand.
TTTTTCTGCAGTTATCTGAAGGATTGATACAACTATAGTTTGCTATATCTGTTGAAATCCAAATGGAAGGTGATCTTCTTCATAACCTGAAACGGTCCATGATTTCATCCTCCTAAAGCCATCACATTTGATCCCTTTTTCTTTTTTCCCAAAAGAACTTTCTTTCAAGGGCAAGATGACACCTGAAATGAATAAAGCCTCTCTTTCTAACATCTCAACTGGCCTTGGATTTCCATCAGCATTATAGGAAACAAAATCTTCTTAGCTGTCAAACAAAAAGCATAAATCTCATCTTCCTTGTTCATATCTTAGTGGTAACTACAGTTTTAGCTTAGTGGTAACTACAGTTTTTGTTTTTGATTCTTAAACATCAGAAATAGCCGACTTTTGTGCACTTCCGGTATTTTTGGCCACCCCTAAAACAATTGATTGAATCAATCAGCTACCAAGAAAAACAAAATTCACAGAATTTACAAAGATAAATATGATAATATGGTCCTACAAATTACTCAAACAGAGATAAATGTAGAACTGTAGAAAATAGAAGAAAGCAGAAGAATGTTGCTAAAGAATACACAATAGAAGATAAATCTTTACTTAAAGTCTAAGTTACTAGGACCATGTTAGAGGGAAGCAAACAGACATTGAACCCTAAAAACAATTTGGTCATAAAGAACAATGTATTCAAACATTAAATGAAAAGCTTACAATGAACATAAACAGATCAATTTTTTTGCATGACTTAAAAGCACCGTACCAGTTTGTTTGTGAACCCAACGCCAAGAAAAGGTGCAAAAAGTTGCATTTTGTCATAACCAATTATAGCTTCTCCTGCATTTCAGAATTAAACAAAAAGAAAATTGAGCACAAAACCAACTATACCAACATGAAAAACTGATGCTAAAATGATCAAATTGATCCCCTAGTCTAGCAAGCCAAGAAATTAAGTACAAGAAAGGGGTGCCCATTCATAGAACAAAATTATTAAATCAAAAGAACAAGAATGAACACTTCCTTTAGGGTTTAAAGCAAGAAAATCATCCAAGAACTATTTTCTCGTTATTTTCTCCATCTGAGACCTCACTCTCACTCGTTTCTACTCTTCTTGGTGATGCCATTTGTCCTCCAAGATCAATAACTGAAACAATGTTTGCGAGAAAGAGAAGAAAAGAATCGCTAACAGAAATTGTGTTTTTGTGTTGGTATAAAAGAGAGTTTGAGAGCAGTTGGGTTCATAAGCGGCGGGAAAAGTCTCCCTCCTCATCATGGTTGTTATGTTGAATAATTTTGAATGCAAAATTTAAAAAAGTAATCTTTGATTATCCAAACAAAGAGTTGGGGTTCTGGCAATTTCCTTTTCGTAAGCTCTTCTGCTGCAAGAAAATTTAATATAAATATAATTAAGAACTTAAAAAAAAAAAAAAAAAAAAAAAGATTTCCATGAAATTACCTTTTATGCCCTTCAGGATATTAGTAACCCCTATGCATGGCAAAAATAATCAAAGAAGTATTTATGAATATTTACGTCTGTGCACATAAAAGAATGGCATCAGAATGTTCTCTGTCTACATTTTATCTTCAAAAAAATTTCGTAATTTTTTATTTTTTGTGAATAAATGAATATTTATTATTGAGTTTATTAATCGTTGTTAATACCAGCATTTCAATTAATTTTGAATCCCGTATAAGCCTATGTTTGCTAAGTTTATTGAATATAAAAAGGAAATTTACTTGTTACAAACACTATATATCCATTAATAGTAATGAAATTATGCTTCCATTAGTTTTATGATTTTAATTGGAGGGGGATGAAATTGTTTTAATTATCCAAATGTTGATGATAATTTGTTCATATAATATTAAGTACAATTTTGAATGGTTTTCAAATACTTGGATGCATGCTTTTTTGATAAATTGATCTTAAACTTAATGGACAAGATAGCTTCAATTCGATTATAATTAAAAATAAAATTAGTTCAATTTAGTCACTCTTAGAATTTAGCATCCCAATAAGTGTACATCTATTGGTGGTTCTTTTTATTATTATTATTATTTTCAGTATCTAATTTATTTTTAATGTGTCTAATTTATAATTAATCACATGAGAGAATCCTAAAAGCCCCAAACAAGAAGAGACCATCCGAAAGAAAACTTGGAAACATTTTAGAAAACTTGATTCATGTTTTCTTCATCAAATTCCTTTTCTATTTTTCCTAATATATTTTATTTAAACACAATAACCGGACAGAGTTTGGGCGGTTCCTGGCCAGTTAGCCAGGGTTCATGAACCGGCCATGGCCACCTCAAGATATTGCAGAATTTTTCAAAAACACAAGAAAATTACATCAATATGCAAACACCTTACAATAAAAAAAAAATCACACAAAAACAGAAAACTTGTAAAAGAACAAACATCAAATCTATAATCATCAACACTCAAAACAATAAGCTTTTCTCAATACTGCAGAATGTCTGCACTTTGAGTCCATTCTGTTTAAACAACAACTAATGAATTCTTGAACATGTTTTCGAATTTTTAAAAATGTTTTACCTTCAGATTTCATCAAAACACCAAATATGGGAAATTGATCAATTACGCAAGTGGTGTTATGGAGATAAAAAAGGTAAAAGATTTGAAACCAAATGAAAACGTACCTTATCAAACACTTGTAAAAAGAATTTGCTACTCATACACCTAAATTAATGCGAGATACATGCAGGAAAAGCAATGACCAAATATGGACAGCCAATTCAAATAAATAAATGATAAAGACTCTTATTTTATAAGAGAAAACTAGTCATAAACAAAGTTTAAATTCGGTTCTTATACTTAATCAATCACTTCATTTGCCACAAATTCACTTCATTCTAACATTAGCTTTCATTTCATCAAACAAAACCTAAAATACCTTCGGCAAGAAACAAACAGTATCACCTCCTAAAGCAAAATCCCTAATAAACAAGTCCTAGCTTAAACAGATTTAGAAGAATCTCTTATTGATTTAGTCTGGATCCCATTCCCAATTAAAAAAGCATAAACCAATATATCCAAACGCTGAATTAACAAAAATCACAAAAACCAACAAACTGATGTAAACAAAAAATCACAAAAATAAAAAATTCAGAAGCTGTAAAATCATACTTAAACAAGACATGAAATAAAATGGGTTTAATTAACTAGCTATAACCATTAGATTATCCAAACAACAAAACTAACCCAACTCGACAGAACTCCATTTAACAATTTCAACTCTCAAATACCAAAATCCATAAACTCAAATCATTTTCGAGAATAACAAAAGCATATAAAAAACGACAAACCGTTGAATTGAATTCAACGGTAACTCTTCTGGAACCTGGCACGAGCACCACGACCACCAAACTTCTTGGGCTCGCAACGCCTAGGATCAGCTACAAGCAAAGTCCTATCATACCTCACCAAGATATCTTTGATTTCCTTCTTGCTTTGCTCGTCAACGTACTTCTGGTAGAAGGCCACAAGAGCTTTAGCAATGCTTTGACGGATAGCGTAGATCTGAGAGGTGTGACCACCGCCTTTGACGCGAATGCGCATATCAACGCCAGCAAAACGGTGTCGTCCCAGGAGGAGGATCGGCTCGAATGCCTTGAAACGGAGGATCTCAGGTTCAACTAGCTCGATCGGACAGCCATTAATCTTGATCAAACCTCTTCCGCGCTTGCAGTAGGTGACTGCCACGGCGGTCTTCTTGCGCCCAAAGCACTGAACGGACTCAATTGGGGCCGCTGCCATGGTTAGTTACTAGGGTTTCTGAGAGACGCAAGACAAATGTAAGACGAAAAATAGCAGTGGTGATGAATTATATATAGTGGGGCGTTAGGGTTTTTGGCTTATGACGAGTTAGCCATTAAATGTTAGAGTAATTACGTAAGATACTATCAATGAAACGCTGCGTTTTGGTGATGAGAAATTATAGGAGTATAATTTAAATAAAAAAAAGTGCAGTAAAAGATTTTTTTTTTGATGGAAAGTGGAGTAAAATAATTAAAAATCCGAAAATTAAAAGAAAATATATATAAATAAAAATCTTGCAACCATTACTTGCGATATGCTACGTGTCGCGGTATTTGTCGCGTTGCTTTGGATTTGTTAGTTGGTATTTTTCTTTTCCTCAATTTTTCCAGTGTTCTTGGCAGTTGGTATCTAGAATTGGAATCTTTGAGAGGGAAATCAAACTGAAATTGGGAGTGGACAGTGTGTGGCCATGGCAGCAGTAGTGAGCCACTGCAAGCCTTCGCCATTTCTTGGCCAATTCTCATCTCACTCTGTAAGTCCCTCTTTTTCCTGTTTAATTCATTTCAGTTGTTCTAAGTGAAGTTTTAGTTCTTTTTGTTATTCTATAAATTTTATTCCAGAAAGGTTGAGCTTTCTTTATGGGTATTTGTTATTCGTATGAAAAGATAATTGTTTGCATATTCAAGAACTGTAGTATTATGGTGTCTTATTTGTTTCACTTTGGAATTTTAATCAAAGTAGTTGTTCTTTTTCCCTATCTTCCTGATTTTTGGCAGAAGTCCCTAAAATACAAGTAGGAATTCTTTTTCTTGGTATATTATAAGATTATCCAGTTGCTTCAGTTTGCAAACAGCATCCACCAAGATTGAATTTTTATCAGGGATTTTTTAGTTTTAATACCATGGCTTACTAAGAGATGCTCTGGTACATGGGAACCTCCTTAGATATATGTGTACCATCCTAAACTTTTTCTGCTGAGTTCTTTCTTCAAGCTTTTTAAGCTCTGTTTAATAATTAGGTGACGGAAGTTCTAAATACTATGAATTGGGTAAATTTGTTGTCTTGGAGCAGCTTTGGTAACAAAGAACTATCTTATTACTTTAGAGGACCTTTTCATTTTGTATGGTAATTTTCACACATGCATTGCGAAGGCATGACTTTGGTCTCATGCATTAGAGAACCTGGTCACTTTACTTTCATACTCTCTATTTCTCATTACCTTTTTGTTTTATGCTCTAAAATGTGTGGTCCTTTTTGACTGATATCAATATCATTCTTTGGTTGTTGTAACTGTAGAGAAAATCATCACCCAGATCAAGCGTCAGTAATTCATTGCAAACTTGCAAAATTAATGCACTCTTCTGGGGATCAAAGAAGCCCTCAGGGCCAAGAGTATCAGATTTTTCACTCGAGGATTTTACTCTAACAGGGTTAGGCTCAGAGGTGTTTGCATTTGATGGTTCTGTTGTAATTATGATAGTTTGGTCTCTCTCTTTGCATTTAATAGCTGATTCCACAATAGTGACTTTAAATTCAGGGAGATTCAGGAAACCAAGTGACACCTAAAAAGATATCACTTTCAGTGGTTTCTTCCATATCTGAGGTCTCACCAGATGAATGGGATGCCTGCAATTTGGATTCTACAGGCCCTGAAAAACTTAATCCATTTCTTACCCATGCTTTTCTTTCCAGCTTGGAAGAGTCACATTGCGCTGTGAAGGTAAGTTTTGCCTTCATTCTTATTTAATTATTGGTCTACATGTCATTGAACATCATTACCTTTTATTTCACTGTTACATTCACAACTCTAGATTAGGTCTGATTTTTCTGAAAATGGTTGACTGTATTACTTGAGATAAGAATCAGTTCTGTCATTTTGAGTAAATCTAGAGAGTTGTTTTCAATGGATCTTGCAAATTCTCTTTCTATAACTCTGAGTGGCCCACTTAAATTCCTTTGATGATTGTTCCACTGCAGGAGGAATTATTTGGCTACTGATATTAATCTATGTGAAATACCAAAAACCAGATTGAAAATCACACTTTTGTTATGTCCTCATTTTCCAATGTAACTTCATTACAGGAAACTGGATGGATGCCGAGCCATGTTATTGCAAGGGATGACTCTGGAAGTGTTGTAGGTGTCGTTCCACTCTATCTTAAGAGGTTCAGTATCCACTATTTTCATGTAGCAAAGTCTCATCAGAACTTCCATTGGAGCATCTTTATTGCTTTTAGATGTTATTTCATCTGTTTTGGTTTGGTTGTACAGCCATTCATACGGTGAATTTGTTTTTGATCATTCATGGGCCGATGCTTACTACGGTTTTGGAGCAAGCTACTATCCAAAGTTCCAATGCTGTGTACCCTTTACTCCAGTAACTGGTCCAAGAATATTAGTCCGTGATACCTTTTTCAAAGATCAAGTTTTTGACATGATAGTTTCTTCCCTGAAGGCTCTGACAATAAAGGTATTGAGAAAATCACATCATATAATTCATATTCTTGTTTTTATTCTATATGGTTAACTAGTATATTAAGTTCACATGCAGTTATTTCTATTTTCTCATAAAACATCCTTTTCCTTTCTCTCAAATTCTATCTCATCATTTTTCTGTCGCGTAAGTGATTTATATTCACAGTTCAATCTCGTATTACTTGTTATATTTTGGTTGGAACTTGGAAACAAATTTTCAGTCTATTATGGTTGGATTACGTACTTGGAACCTGTGAAACATTACCATTTACTGTAAAATCCAACAATTACTTTGCTGCTTTAAATTGTAATATTCTAACCAATATGGTGCATCACCGTTTGCAGTCCCAGGTTTCATCACTGCACATTACATTTCCCTCAGAAAAGGAGTGGCACAAACTGAAGGAAGAAGGATTCTTGCCAAGGGTTGGAATGCAGTACCACTGGAAAAATCGTAATTATAAAAAGTTAGTCAAGCAGGAGCTGTTTTGTTAGTGTTGCCTATATTAAAATAGATCATCATCTCTGACTGAGTTTTTCTACATACTCACTCTAGGATGAATGAGTAGTTTTGGAATTTTTAAAAGCTTTTTGCTCATTATAACTTTCAGTATGCTTTTTGGTAATTGGTTCCATCTATATACCGTCGCTAACTCCACCTCAAAATTATGTCCAAAGTTTGTATTAGAAGCCCATTGTATCCTACAACCTTAATCAATTGGTCAAGATTTAAACATCATATGGAGTTTTTAGGCGATGAGAATGCTTTATATTTGCAAGTTCCTTAAAGGCAATTTTATATTTTCCTTTCTGAATCATATGAAGCCCTCTTATCAATATGCTTAGTTTCAATTGTTTTCTTCTGTCAAATGTATTAGCATGAGATATGTTGAATTTACCCATTGCAATGCAGTTTTGATGAGTTCTTGATGGATATGAAGCAAAGTAAAAGGAAAAATATTCGTCAAGAACGCAAAAAGGTGTGTGTTCCACCCCCTGGCCAACCTCCTGCAATTTATCTCCATCTATTATTTATAGTTTAGGACACTTTATTGTTTGATTTCTCCTTCAAGGTCAATATAGTTTAGTGTCAATATCATTATTTATAAGGTTAATAACTTTGTCAAAATCATTCCCCGTACATACCAAGTGAGAGGATCCAACTCATTGCAGACTGGAAAGATGTGTTAATTCTAGAAAATTTTAGGAAATCACATAATAAAATTTGACAATTCTAAAATGTTTCATACACACACACCCCATTGTAAAGAACCTCTTGACTAGCTAATTTGTCTTATAAAATGACTGGGCTGCTTGAATTCGGAGAGTACATGTCCAGAATCATCTCTCCTGGTATGCACATGTGGCAACATTCAAGATTTGGTGTTGGTTCATTCTCAATATTGCTTATGTAAGTTGTATTGAAATGATCTTTATCATTAGAAAATATTGATCAGCAGAGGAATGAAAAAATATGGTGTTATCCCCCACAATTTCTTAATGTTGTAATAGCATTTGATATCTGCAATTAACATGTAGGATCTTCCCAATAACCATGCAAAATGTGACTGATCAGATGCTTATGATGAAATATGGTTTAAGCTACTTGTTGTTGGATCAGTACCAATTTATTATGATCTTTTTCAGTTAATAAATAAATTTGGCTCTCATATGATCTGTTTTCAGTTAATAAACAAATTTCTATCTCTCTCTCCGAAAATTTGCAAGTTTCCAAGTGCTTCCACAATGAGTTATTATCTAATGTTTGACATGTACGTCACCCCTTTCTGGTTTTCTGAATGCAGATTTCAACACAAAATCTGACATTGAAACGACTTCGGGGTGATGAAATAAAGGTACTTGTTATCTGTATCAGTAATGATGAATGCTTTTCATAATTTATTACGTTGTATAGATCTTTTACTGGTCGCATTTTATGCCCAGAGGAGGTTTCACATATCAATGTCCAATTCCATTTGACCTTGTAAACTCACTTTACAAGGCTACCAGATGTAGGGTGTTCCTGCCATGTTATTGGGTGATCTTGGTTTCTGAGTTTATTGAGGTGTAGCAACAGAATCAAATGAATGATCTGGAAACAAGTGTGCAATGCAATCAAATCTGAAAATGTCTATTGGAGTGCGCAGTTAAATTGTTGAGCTCAGATATTAATTTTTATCTTTTTCCTACCTTTTTGGCAGGCTACACATTGGGATTCCTTCTATAACTTCTACAGGAACACCACTGATAACAAGTTCGCTCCATACCATTAAGCTCCTTTCTCTTGCTTTCAAACAAAATTTATACCTTTGCTAGAGATCAGCTTGTTATGTTACATTTTAGTGTGTCAAGTGAGATGTGTCAAAATCCTAACCTTCCTATGTCTTATTTGATTTTTTCATAGGTGGGGAACTCCTTATCTCACAAGAGATTTCTTCCACAACATGGGCTCAAAGATGGGAGATCGTGTATTACTCGTTGTAGCTGAAGATGGGGATGAACCTGTTGCAGGAGCACTCAATCTTATTGGTGGAGACACTCTATATGGGCGTCTATGGGGATGTCACCCGAGAGCCTATTATCCTAGTTTGCACTTTGAAGCATGCTATTACCAGGTTGGGATCTTTTTACTTGAACTTTTTCTGTTTCTGCCTCCAACTCTAAAAGATTCACTGTTCTTGAATCCTTGCAAACTTTATCTTACAATTTCATAGTATGTTAAGTTTGAATTTGTTAGTATATTATTTTTCACTGTAGATCCGTGGCCTTGATTGGATTGTGAGTGTTTGAAAATGAATAAATGATAATTTATCCAATACCTATTCTTCATTCACAGGCGATAGAAGCAGCAATAGAACTTAATCTGAGCACAGTTGAAGCAGGAGCTCAGGGTGAACATAAAATTCAGCGCGGTTATCTGCCTGTGACAACTTATAGCTGTCATTACCTTGTTGATGAAGCTTTCAGGAAAGCTATTGGGGAATTTCTCATGCGAGAGGCATCTCAGGTATTTCTATTTTCGAACTTCTTCCCTTGTTTTAGTATTGACATGCTTCTTTTCACCTAAGCGTTTAGTATATTATCAAGTTTCCGCTGTGTTTTTATATGCCTTAGATGAGTTTGTGGAGTCTGTCTGATCAATGATTTCTTGTCTACAGGTTCATCTTGTAACGAAGCTTATACGTGAATCTGGTCCCCTCAAGGAGAGTATAGTAAATGATTTGTAATCATTCTACATTTTATCCCTTAATCCAGTTTAAAGAATCTGTACATAAACGAGATATAAGAACATTTATTGCCACTTGCATGTAGAAAGAGTATAAAGAAAAATTACCTCATTTCTTTCCTTCAGATTTTTAGGTGATACAGAGTTCTATTTACTAATTTTGAATCAAATTAATATTATGCAAAATATAAAGCAAGGAAATCAATAATCATCAAGCTCTAATCTAGCAATTTAGAATTAAAGCGTAGGAGGAAAAAAAATTGAGACTTTTCACTGTAAGGTTCAATACAAGTTATAAATGTAAAATAATCTCCAACTTGATTTGACCCATTTTCAGAGAGTTGAAGAATAAAGAAAGAAATACCTTTCTAGAAAGTTTCAGTACAACAAATACAACTATAGCATCTGAATAGGAGGAAAAGATAATAGAGAAGGAAAGATGGCCTCCACCAGCCCGACGACAAAATGGAATTATGGGAAAAAATTTAAGTGAACATGATACATCTCAAAATCGAGCACTTGTAAACTGCATTATATATATCTACAAAAACCTGTAACACTTCTACAAAAGCCTACTATAACAAGACGTGAGCTTGAGAAATGCTCCCATCTGAAGTGGAAGCAAAGCACACACCCCCTACCCCAAACCCACCAACTCTCCTCCCTCCCCCCAACCAATCATGAATTGCATAAATCATCAATTTGGTAAACATCAAACTTTCCTTTTATCTAATATCTATAGGATGAACCGGATGGTGGTGGTGCTGGCGGCATTCGATTTGGTGTACGACGACTGCTGTTTGGAGTCGAGTTTGTATCTCCATTTTGAGATGGATCACTGTTACGTCGACTGTGAGATCTGTAAATGTCCGCACGTCCATTGGCTGCAGCATCAAATGCAGTCCTCCAATCATCTCCTGTTGAAGCGCCACTTGTTCTGGGGCTACTTTCTGTAAAATATGATGTATTCATAACCAGGAAGGAAACAGAAATCACATATTTTCAAGGAAAAATAAACTATTTTCTTATGTGATTCGAAGCAGCTTATTGCCATTACCTACCTGTTTCACCACCATCGGACCAGCCAGCAGCAGCTGCTGCTCGATTATCATGGATGCTAAGTTGCCTGACAAGTTTTGAAAGAATAGAGGACTGCTTCTGATAACGTTCTCTCCTACGTTTAACATTTTGGTCCTCCTGCAGCAGCTCTTCAATCCGTCCGGTGCTTTGGGCACTGCCACCACAAAAGGATAAAAAAAGAAGTGGATGCCATTAGCATAACTAATCCAAAGTAAAAAAGAGAAGAAATTCTGGAACCAAACTTGCAGTTAAGCTTTAGGCAATGTCTGCTATGCAGTAATGCAATGTAATCACAACTACGTTGCATGATTTTCTTTGTCAAACTATTACAAAGAAATTTATACAGCATAATAATCAGTATAGCATCACATTTCTGCTTAACAAACGTTAATTTTTAAGCAGAAAATGCTAATAGATAACATGTATTGCAACAACTCAGGCCAACTGAAAGGTATGATCCATTGTTTGCATTTATCAATTAGTACAAGATGGCAATGGACACCAAAAAGTTGCAAGAAAAAGTTACCAACCTAATTGAACTGTAAAGCTGATTAAGCATATCCTCCCTCGCTTTCTCTACTTGGCAAAGAACGACCGCCTATGCAACCAAGAATTAATAATATATCGGATAAACTATAAAAATAATAAGAAGAAAAATAAAGCTAAACACTAACTAAGCTTTAATATTGGCAAGAGAAATACTTTTGGGACGTTAGCAGCAAGGCTGTTCAGAACAGCTTCGACGTAACCTCGTACTTCTTGAGACATCCACCGGAGCTCTTCTTCTGGGTCTGCAGGTCTTCTAGTCATTGTCATCGTATCCTAACAAAATAGCAACGGGCTTTAGTTACAAAGAGAAACCAGGAAATGGAATCCTATCAGAACAAGTAAGGTGTATATGTCTCGGGACCAGTTATAAAGAAAAATAATGAAAAGAAAACGAGTCACTCAGAAACTCACAAGAGAACCATCAGAATGACTTTGGCGCATCGGATGACTAGGGTCACCAACAACTTGACCTCCTTTAGACTGGATGACATTTCTCAGCTTGTTTACCCATTCGACCTTGTCAGCCACAGTCTCGGCTTTCAAAAGAACAGCACTGTGGGCTGTACAAGGAAAGAATCAATTGGCATACAGGGAGTGAGCACGGGAAAGCAGTACAATGCATATAAGATGAAAAGGAAGCCAAAAGTGAACACTATTACCTTTCAAAACTGTCTTATATGGAACTCTAGAGGTTATCTTAAAAACAAGACTGGCTCCTTTCTCGGAACTTGGTCCATTTGCCTTCTTATCCTTGGAACTTTTTGATGAGGTTTCTTCTTCCTCACTCTCCTCGATATTGCATTCCTGATTTGTACGTCCATAGAGATTGGCATGAGCATTAAACAAACAGTCACTGTAGAAAATGATTTGTCAACCACAATAAAATAAAGAATTCTTTATTTTTTCCCATTATAAAACTTCTAGCTAAAGGAGCACTCAGTTTGTTTTGTTTGGCATAGACTTTCAGTTTGTTTTAAGTTAGTTCATTTGAACCACCAAGCAGGCCAATTTTTCCAGGGTTAGTATTCAAATACGAACCAAATGGAACCTAGTGGCTAAAACTAAAAGACCATATATTAGGGAACAACCAAATGGAGCCTAGTGGCTAAAACTAAAAGACCATAGATCATCCTTTTGAAAACATTAAAATATCTTTATTTCTCCTATTTGAAATCCTCTCACACTCAACTGACTATCAGCAGCATATGGTCCTAAATTGTTAACACCTCAACTGATGCTGATGCTGACCTTTCTATCACTCATGGGAATGCCAGAAAAGCAAGTCCACCACAAGTCAAAGTCAATGGCCACATCCACCACAAGTCAAAAGTCAATGGTCAGTTTATTCAGCCCTTAAGTTGCTGTCAGCTTTACTTTTAGTTGTTCGCACTCCAAAGTTGTAGGAGATTGAGCCTCCATATTGTTTGCAGAAGGTAATTATCCCTCGAGCTGTGTAATTAAATATGAGATACTAATAAAGAACCTACAATTTAAGATTTGAAGGGAACTAATCCATCATAAATAGAAAAATGGCATTTTCGTTTCTATCAAATATACGAGTATGCAAAATTTCTCTGGATAATATGTTTATCATACAAGTTTTCAATTATCAACCATTGTGCACCATCATAGAGAAAATAACCAATTTCAACCATGAATCGCATAATGAGCCATCTTGACAAACGAAACTATGTACCAATTATGAGCAATCTAATTTCATTTCAATTGATTTACTTTAATCCATTAGAACTTATTCATTTTTTATCCCCTGATGGCCTGATCCATTTGTGATTCTTACCTCCAAAGTAATGACACCTCGGAAGTGTCTTTCTTCCTGCTTTTTGGTGTAACCAAGCTGCAATACAAGTTAAAAAGCGTAAGATATTGAGTGAATCAATATACAGGTTCAAGTATCGCAAACACAATGACATTAATGTAAAATGATATTTTGAGAAATCAATAAAGGAAAAAGAAAATTCAGCTTTCCTACAGATATTCAAACAAGCCAACGATAGCAAACAAAATTTTCATAGCCTCAATTTAAGATATTGATACTATATAGTATATTAATTCTAAGATGTTCATATTTGACATTTACATCCTTCAAAGTTCAAATTCTAAGTGAAGTATCAAACCATTGAAATCATCTGCAAAAAGCCTTCATTGGAAAGGGATGTAATAAGCCATTGGTGCCCCAATATAAATAGAACATTACAATAACCAGAAAGTAAAAGAAAGCTTATTAAAGAACCATTTCAAGAGTACCAGGATGGAAATAAACAGTATCAAGCAGTTTTCAATTCAAACAAGCCAAATCCCCATTCATCAACTAACCTTGCCACTTTTTTCATTCAATACAAACCAACGTTTACTCCAACCATTTGTTTTTCCACTTTTCTTCATTAAATATCCTGAAAACAGTCAAATAAAGAGAACTGAGAAGTGATATTGCATGGCCTAATTTTCGAGCGGATTCACAAACAAACTGTTCTTAAAAAGTATAGCAAAAGAAAGCAAATATTGGCAATTAGTATTTGGAATACTGTCCATGTGCATAGATTTGGCAATCCTGGGGTGAAAGAAAGAAGGAACAATGCACATGCATTGTAAGATATGTATATAAAATTTAAGAGCAATACCAACATGGAAAAGCAAATGCACCAACAACTATTTATAATTTTGCAAATTCATATGCCTCAAGCAAAGGAAAACCAAAACGTTACAAGTAAATAAGGGAAGAAAACGATCCAAACAGAAGAAATGTCAAGCTAGCAAATAAATTCCATGTGTTCGTGCGCTGGTGTCTCAGCATATGAACCATGTCAGAGAGCTTATGAAATCAAATAGAACATAGTTCAGGATTACTTGGACACTAATATTCAGAAAGCTTGAGCACAAACCTGCTGTTATCTCACCACCTGGACCTGCTGTTTTCAGAGCTGATCCCTCTTGCAAATCTTTCTCAGATTTACTATCCTTCATGGATTTCAAGCTTCCTCCAGACTGCTGAGCTCCTGTTTGAGGACTAGTAGCCTAGGAGAAAATGGCAATTAGTTAATACATAATACAAATAAAATTAGACATACTTTGAACCAGGTAAAGTTTAAAGAGAATAACAAATCACACCCTATTTAGCAAGGATTGCTCTGCTTCATTTGCCTTCTTAGAAGATTTGTTCTTTATCTCTTCCTCGCGACGCTGCCTATCCATTCTGGAAATTATAAAGGGCATGATCAATTAGGCAAACTAGAAAAACATGTAAAGCTAATAAATCAAAAACTGTTTAACAGTTAACAACCATAGCAATAGATGAAATCCACATAATAATGCAAAATACAGTTAACGGAGAATAAGCAGTTACATAAAACCCACATTATTAACCTACTCGTATATAAGACAGAAATACAGGCATCAAAAGCCATTTGAATTTCATTGAATATATTCTTCTCAAATAGTTAATATATTATAGAACCAGCATAGTTACAACACCAACAACAAAGCCTTTGTTCAAACAAGTTGGGGCTAGAACCAGCATAGTTAAGGAAGCAAAATATGTTCATCGCAGAAAAGCATTCTCTAGTTGCCACATAACTGTAAAATGTAATAGAAAGATAGATAGCTTTCTATCAACCCCTTGATAGCACACCTGGTTAAAAAAAGGTCAAATAATCTAAAACAACTACTAACCAAGGTCCATATGAAACAGCCTACCTAAACTGAACAAGGTAAGCGTACATATAAACCAAATATAAGGTAAGGGTACATATAAACCAAATTTAAGCTAAACAAGACAAACAGACTGAACAATAAGGTTCCTTGGTCTTTAAGCTGAACAACCAAGAAGAAAAATCAGTGTGCACTGTATTTTGAAAATAATAGTTCCAGAAATTATGAAAATTTTAATTTTGGAACAAACCGTCTTTGCACCAATCTGATGAAGTGTTGAGGTGGAACAAATGCACGCTCCATATCCACCAGGGCAACTACCATTTTCTTAGATTCGTTCTTAAATCCATCAAGTGCAGCACTTGCAATTGCCACAATCTGAATGAGCAATGAGCAACTGAAATTAATAATTACAGGCCAAGAAGAGCCCTAAAAGAAGCATATGAAAATACTAGGAAGCAGTAATACCTCTCTCTTAAAAGGAGCGTATCTTCCAAGACCAGGAGTGGCATTTGCTGCAGAAGATACTATATCCACCAATACACGATGTACCTATTTTAGCAGATATTCAACTATTGCTCAATATAGGTTTATATCAAGTAGGAGGAACAACATATAGCATGCAAAATTGAATAAAAATAACCCATTATTTTAAAATTGTCCATCTGGTTATTGAAACCCAGTCTGTGAATACTGGGAATAACACAATTAAAATAGAGGAACACTAGATATGGACATTTATGCAAAAAATTTACAGCTGTTATGAACTGACAAGGTCATCAGAAAACCAAAGTTCAAAGCCATGTAGACTAGTCCTCAGATAAGTCCAGATTCACAAGTAAGTACAATGATATTTATTTATCAAAATTGTATAAACACGTTCAGTTTTAAAATCCTAAAGAGTGAAGCTAATAAACAAAATTATTATTTAAAATCATCGTAGACTAATGCGTACCTCATCTACACATAGACGTGCAGGCTCCTTTGCCAGCTCAAGAACACCTTTTATTAAGGACCTTAACCCTTTCTCAGGGGATATAAGATATGGTTGATAACCATCTGCTTCTAGTACAATCTGATATCATAAAATCGCACTGTAAAAGCACTTAAAAAACATTATAATTCAAAGAATCCAGAATCAAGCTAAAAGAGGATGTATACCCTTTTCACATTATTCATATCGAAATGCCTATCTAAAGGAAGCTGCTTGATCCTGTTCGGGAAATTTCCTTCAAAACTCGCAACAACCTTCCATCCATTACCCTACAGATAAATGTGTTAAAAGTCATAACAATAATAGCACAGAATATATTTGTGATAACAGGGAGAAAATTAAATCAACACTGCACCAGAGCCAACAAGCAAAACCTAAGGTATACTTTTTGGTTCATAATAGAATAAATCCTAAGGTGTAACTTTAGGCTTAATTGCACATTTCTTATATGTAGATTCATCTGATAACTCCAGCATTCAGAAAGCATTTTTCTTCATACAACATGAATTTTTTTAATATGAAAAACAAGTGACTTGGTATCAGTCTCTCCAGCAAAAATATAAGAGCATCTACAATGTTGAAGGATAAGGATGCCACCACGCAATAATGGGTCCTTCATACATGCATGGCCCGTGGACAAGGACACTGGGTGAACATTTTGAGTCTTGGAGGATACCAAAGTGTCCTTGTGTAACATTGAGGACACATTTACTGAAACAAATAAAATTTTGGCATGTGGCTTATTTTGTTTTAAATAAGAAAATAAAGAAATAAAAAAATTATTTTAGCATTTAGTAGTGTCCTTTTTTACATGGTAGACTCAACATTCATGCCCTTTTCCTTTACATTTTAGATGCTCTAACAACAAATGTGCAATTATAATAGAAATTACTTACTTCACCACCTGCAAGATGCTGGAGGAATTTGTCCTCAAACTCACGGCAGAGCTCCAACGCTAAAGCTCTTGTACCTTCAGAACTACTAACCATTTGTTCACCAAGCCTCACTAGTTCATCCTGAATGACTTGAGACTTCCCCTGAAGCCTGCAATTTTTTTTAACAGATAAAAGTATTAGAGGTTAAACAGGCATGACGATTACGTTCAGTAGCTTACATAATATTGCAACTACATATGGACATAATAATGTGATATTGTATAGAAAGGAAACGGTAACAATAAGAAATTATTGGCAATGTAAAAAAAATTGAATCTGAGATAAAAAGTGATAGAACTTCAAAAATTTGTTCAATGAATAATAAATAAGTTAATCTAAGTAAATGTTACAGCAACAGAAAGGATGTACCCAGTAAGAAGATTCGGAAGTCTAAGTTTCATACGACTGCGAATTTGACCAGCAAGAGCTACCACCAATGCCACTCTCCCAAGCTTGCTCTGAGGGGCTCCATTCAAGATAGATTTTAGACTTTCACTCTCAGCACGCCAAGCTGTTTCTAAAGAATTTTCAGATGAAGCACTTCCTGATTGTGCTGAAGCAATGGAAACAGATTGACCAATCAATGCAACCCATGGAATGTCTGCTGTTTTTGGAGGGCCCTTATTCAGAAGGAGCGCCTGAACAGCAGCAAGAGCTTTAGACTCTGTAGCTGCCTGATCAATTTTACTGATAACACCAATTGTTCTTGTACCTAAAATAAAACAGAGAATAACATTATGACATTTACTCCATAAACATGTATAAAAAATTGATCTAGCAGGAACAAATTTGAAACCCACAAAATTTTAAAAGGATAATATTCTATGTTTTCCAGTAAACACAAAAAGCACTGAGCTGTATGGTAAACCTACTTTCTGCATCATATTCCTTGGCAATTCTAAGGGCTCTGGATGATGAAATTTCTGGTGCCTGAGCAGCAGGTACTACAACCAGCAAAATAGCATCGTTGTGTTCAACATATTCACTGATCTGGGATGATAAACAATTTAAGCTATCAGAAGAGCTTCCAGAAACACTAACATGGAAGGAAAGGAAGGAGATGAAAGAGAGTAGGTGTGGAGGTCAGAGACGTTAAAAAAGGCACTATTAAAACCAAAAATGTACACCATACTGATTACTATATTGGAACTTTGCATTATTAGGATTAAAAAAAAAAAAGAAAACCAAAATCGACCATCATATTGTGGAAAAATTTTACATTAAGCTGTTCTCACCAGTGAATCATCCATGATTCTTTGATCCAGTCCTGGCAAGTCGGTCAATTTCAATGGAGGAGCTGAAGAAATTACAAGAAAAATAAGTCTCAGAAAATTTTAAATACCACAAGATATACTTATATATTTTGCATGGTAACTAACTGCAGTGTAATGAGCATAATGTTTCACATCCAAATTGTGGCTAGTGTTTTGCACATCTAGGGCAAGAAAAGGCATCCATTTCTCATATGAAAAAATGATACTGCATATGACCTTTATTTTAATTTCGTAACTGTTATAACTTCAATTTGATGGCATTACAAAAGAGGAAGCAATGAAATTTACAAACTAAATTCTCCAGCATCATTGATAACTAGATACAAATTAATTGGGCAAAGAAAACATCAAATACCAAATGAACACTCAGTCAAAAAGCTAAGCTTGACTTCATTTTCCAAAGCAGCTTACAGATTTTTTGTCATTCTAAGATGTAAACATCAATTTAACAGCTACTATTCCTTTATGAAGTTTAAACCTTTATTGAAACTTGGTCCACTTGACGGGTTCATCAATACTGATACTATTATAAGCATTTGATCCAGGTTTACACCCAGGAAAAATATACGTGTATGGGTTATTGACATTGTGTATTGCTGTCTGATCCTGATTCAAAATTCACAAGCCTGAAGCCCACATTATTGCTAATTTCATGGGTGGACAATGTTGAGCCTCTAGCTCCAGGCCTTTCCTCCAAATTACAACCCAAGAAAAGCAAGGAAATGACCTTTTGCAAACTCAAGACTGGTACAACTGATAACAAGTACAGTAACCAATGAACTACTAGTAGTACCATGGTCCACAGTACTAGGAAAATCCACAATAATCAGTACTTAAATTTAACTTAGAACTGCTGTCTATAATTAGTTTTGCACCATTTACTTTGGCTTCTTTTTATTTTTCCCCTCGTACTATTAAGTAGCAAACTGCGATAAAAAGTATGATAAGACAAAATCCAACCTGTACTAGTGCGAAGTTTCAGATGTATTTCATCACGACTTCTGCCAGAGGAGCCCTTACTTAGCCTATCCTGTAGAGAATGCCGCAGAGCACCTATGAAGTGACAATTAAGAACAACCGCAATCAGAGGCATTACAAGAAAAATAGTACAGAGAAATAAAGAGTTGGAAGTACATAAGCATGCATTATCATGCAATATAAAGCTCATGAAATTACAAGCAATTTGAAGGTAATATGGTAAAGAGCCTTACTTGCAGAAACCTGCTGAGATTTATTATCAATTTGTAAGACAATAGACTTGTTGTTTAATGAACTATCTCTACTCAAATCAATCGTTATTGGAGCTCGAGTGGCACCATTTTCACCAGTTGGCTGCCAAAAACAAATGAATCCAGCAAAAAAATTCAGGATAAGTCCATGACAAAAGAAATTTTCCTGGCAAAAACTGAGTAGAACTTACCAAAACTGGATGTCCAATCAGACTATTCAATGCAGCAGATTTACCAGCACCCTGCTCGGGATGTCCACAAAAAGAAACATGTTAAATGCCTTGGAGTAGCATAGTAAAAAATCAAAATAACCACAAAACGCGTCCTTTAAGAAAATAGCAAAAGAAACAAATATGTACATCTCACAAGTAAGCATGCTAGAAATTTTTTTTTCCATTCATGCCACATCCTCATTCACAGTATCAACACAATCCACAAGGAAATGCCTGCCTAAATTAATAATGTTTCAGCAGACCAGAGGAATTTACTTGCAAACCAGATTGGTTCTCTCCTCAAGATGACCCATTCTCCAACACTAATAACTCAGAGCTTCATTTTATGAAAGACAGATCCTACCCTATCCCATCAAATGATGTGGGCAGCTAAAAACATCACAAACAAGGAAACAACTGCACATTCAACCATCAACCAAAACAATGCTTCTTCTAAGTCAACATCAATTAAATAATGCTATTGCAGAAACACATGATAAGTTGATAACCTCATTTCTTCCCATGTTTTCTTCAACACAAAGCTACTCAAGAACTTAAAAATGACTTCAACATTGAATGCAAGTACTAGCAGACATCTTATGAAGAAAAATTATATAGACCAAAAGTAAACCCAAAATTAGGTTAATGCAAGTAGTTTCCGTTGTTCATTTCTGCAAGCATCAAGCATTTGATCCTCGTTCCAAACCCAACCAGTCCTCCACTCACACATACATTCAACTCATAATTCCTAAATATTAAATCCAAATTCCATAACGCCCTCACAATTCAGAATTATTGATGGAGATGCACTGCCACCGATACCTTCCACAATTCAAAAACCTAATAGATCCAAAGATCTAGCACTATATCTATACAGTATTCAAGTTAAGATATGAATAAAGCATGTACAGATAATAATGGAGTAAGAACTTACGACATTGCCAAGAGCAACGACATTAAGGAACGTGGAGGATCGTTTAGAAGAAGAAGACGTCGTCGTTTCATCAACATCTTCGTCGGCAAGCACCGCGGTTGCTTGCCTCATGGACTCCGACAGCTGCTGCAATTCCTCGATTGCGTCCATAACTCCGATACGTATATTAACTTACCAATAATAATATATCAATCTGTTTATTGATTTCACCAGATTAGAACGAAAAAGGAGCAGAATCTTTATATGGAAACGAAGATCAAATTGAACAGATAGAGAAACCAGAAACCCTAAGATTGGATCTGGAAATGGAGATTCAACTCAGCAAAAAAAATGGTAGAAAATGAAGTAATTATAAAGCACCCCAAATGTATTTTGAAAAGGATGCTTTCTGTTGGCTTTTTGGTTTGGTTTGTGATGAAGGAATAAGAAAGGAGTTAAGAAGTTGGGACCTCTTTTTTAAACCAACTCGAAATTCTGGATTTAAATTCATTTTTACTCGTTCAACCAAAAAAATTGAAATTTGAACTTTTACGGAAAAGTCCTATATTTCTTTTTAACTAATTAAATTAATTTCAGATTTGTTTTATGGGTAAAATTGAGTTAATCTATCATAATGATGTACTATAATGTAATTAAATATTAAAATTAAATATACTTTTAACCCAAAGAAATAAATACTATTAAATATTCTTTAAAAAATTAGAAAATGATGTCATTGATTTTTTAATATCATAACTAAAATTTGAATAAATTTTTTTTTTGGAAATAAGTAATTGAATTATTTGAAATACATTTATTAGTTCTCAAACTATGAATATAGTGATTATGCTTTTTAATGGAATTTAGTGCTTATGTTCAAATCATTGTTAAGTTTAAAAAACAATAATACCATTGTCGTAAAAGCAAGAAAAAACAATAATACCCAACGGATAAATAATGTTAACTCTTAACCATTATTAATACATATATAAAATCAATAGCGTTCAAATCTGAATCCAAGTCTGACTTCGAAATATTAGAATTTAATTATTTGTCATTATAAATTACATTAATTAAATTTTTAAATATATGGATAAAATAATTTATTTAAATATATATAAATATTTATTCTTTATAATGTATTTGATATAAATTGTTGGAATAGTTGTTTTAGATGTTCTTCAATACCAACATCATAGTTTATAAACACGTTAGATTTAGTGTAATTTTGGTCCAAGGCATTATGTATGGTATGGCAAAATGGAGACATTGTTGGTAACACTGGATATTTTATTAATTTTTAAAAATTAATTATAATTCAGACTCGCTAATATCATGGAGATATAACCATAAAATAATTGGGTACAGATTTTGCAATTGTTCATATAGTTACTGCTCCTATTTGGTAGGCCCAAGTTAACCACCAGGCTACATGGCTAGCTTATGTTGATGGTTCCATTTTTTAACCAATGGAACTTGTGGGTTTTCAATTAGCACTGGAAGACGCCAAAGGTAACTTTACTCCGGCCGTTTCCGGTTTTGAAGAAGGCGAGAATTATACAACAATCACAGAGGCCCTTGCTTTCAAATATTCATAAAAATAAATGTTCCATGAACTAAGGACTCAGATTGATGCAAATTGTTAAAAAAAGATATAAGGACTCAGATTATTTTATTATACTTTGTATCAGATGCATATAGAATAAGTCCAAAGGGGGACTGTCAGAAAGATTCCAAAATAAACCCCTTTCAATCAAGATCTGGCCAGGAAGGATACATTTTGCCCAAAACATGAAAATAATACTTGTATGTACAAAGAAAATGTCTCAAAAACATGAAAAACTCTGTGATTCTGGAATAAATTCGGGTTCGAATCCCCGCTTCTCTGCTCAATAACAAGAAAACCCCTCCAAATCCACATTAAATAACCTAAATGTTGAAGATCTATTATAATACAACAATTTCTTTATGGTATATGAGGGCACAGCAAAAGCCAGAAAAAATTCAATTAAATATCCACCAACATTTCATTTCAACTATATTAACTTCACTTTCTTACTTGTGTGGATTCATATGAGGGTAGAGTCCTAAAATGTGTTCCGGCATGAAATCGTGCCGCGTTAGGATTCCGACAACCGGAGGCCTCTGCAATAGAGCAAAACAAGAATTAGAAGAACATCAAAGTGCTGGAAACAGAGATGAATATTGCATGAACTGAGTGAATCTTACAGCAGCTGTCTTTGGCACCACACATAAGTGTCTAAGGCCAAGCTCCCGGAAGAGAATGGCAGCTTTAGCTAGAGACATGCTTTCGACAACGGTGTATGGAGATGTATTAGTAATGGGATGGAGATCTACATACATCTCCATCTCCTCGTCTGTGATATCTAAATCCTCCAATTTCACTCCCTTACCTGAACCTGGTTTTGCAAAATCATTGGCTTTGAATGATTTCATAATGCTTGTTCGACTCATCACCTTCTGCTTAGTAAATTTCTTTCCTTTAAGCAACACAAGTAGATGATACCTTAAAACTATCCCGCATAGCTCAGGAGCATCCGTGTATGGCGGCTCATCAATCACAGGGAATCCATTGTGTCCGGTTTTCCTCAAAGCATATAATATATTGCCTACTTTTTCTACCCCAGAAAATGTAATTAAAATGCCAGAAACAACATCACTTGCAACTAAATTCCTCATGTATGGTTCTGCATGAGCTTCTAAATAAGGTAGTCCCTTCATTTTCAAAATTTGATCATAAACACCACTGTTGATGGCATCAGCTACAGTTTTTGAAACAAGTAGAACTAACATCACCAGCGGAAGCATCAACAGATTATTAGTAAGTTCCAGAAGTATGACACAGAGAGAAACTGTCATCCTCATTGTGCCTCCAAGGAAGGAGGCGGCTCCAAGGAGTGCAAAGAAACCCACATCAAGTTCAGAGACGGAATCCAATGCCCTTCCAACGAGGCGACCGTAAGAAGCCCCAGCAAGAATGACAGGGATAAAAAGTCCAGAAGGAACAGCAATGCCATAAGTAACGATACCCAGGAAATAAATAGCAGCAAAGAAAACCAGAAGGGTGGTGATCTGAAACTTCTTTGCACTGCCAGGGGTTAAAAGGTTTCGTATAGCATCATCATTCGTGTTAAAGAAGAGGGAAGCAAGGTCATTGTAGTGGTTTTCTGGACACTGGAAATTCTTGTAATTTCCCGAGCGACCTGCAGTGGGGCATTTCTCTGCTAGGTTAGGGGGACAAGGAATACATGGTGCAAGCCATGGCAGGCCATAGGAGCAACATGATGTCAGAAGGGAAATAATGACAACGAGCATGATCTTGAATAAAGGACCCTTCCTGTAAAGTTATTCAAACAATCAGCTGTGGCAGAAAAAAGAGAGAAAATTTTGCATATTTGGATATATATTGGAAAAAAGAAAACTAATAAGGAGGATAAATCACAGATAATTAAAACCTTCTAACTCAGGAAATTTTAGTCTAAGAGGATTCTCCAAATATATTCAATCTACATGTCCTTAACTTCATCTAATTCTTCATTTCCAGAAAAATGCTAAATGTAAATTGCAAAATAATACTCAAGAAGAATATAATTCTTGAGACATACTCATTGATGATGCTGTAAGCTCGAAGGACCTTGTCAATAAAATAATTGTAGAGACTTCCAAGAACACCCCCTAGCACTCCAAGGAACATAACAGCCAAAAGATCTGGTGTGCCATAGAGGACCTTTCCGGAATTTACATCAAACATAATGAGACCACCTTTTCCAAAAAGCCCACATGAGCCATTCCTACAAAATTCTATGAAACCTCTCAGCACCACTGCGACTACAGCTGTGGTAAAGAAAGTTCTCCAAAGAAGAGCACTCCTCCACCTGAATACGAGAAAATAACAAAAAAAATCTCAGATTAGAACAGGAAAGAACCTTGAAGGATAAAAAACAACCTCAATGTTTCTAATCATGAGTGAAGAAATGAATTCACAATGTCAACACTGTAATTGCAGCACAGTTTCAAAAAGCAACAATATGAGGATAGTTTATTGTGAATTTCTAAAAGAATACAATATCTTATTTTGAAATGAGCAAAATCGTCCACAACTGAACTTAGCAATAGCTGGAAATTGTCACATTAGAGACAACCCCAGAAATCTTTAGCATACCAATTGCGATGATAAATGAAGATGCTTAAGTTTTTAACAAGAAACGCCCAGCAAAATGAACCAGATAGAATTCTCACAAGGAAGCCCACTTCACTTGCAAGAATTTTGGTTTCTTATTCTTCATAGAAGCTGCTGTACTAATTCAATGATGGAAAAATAAGAGGATAACAAATCAAGATACCATGAAGCAGCCTCTTCAAGGGCAAAAAGAACCCCACCGACAGGAGCTCGAAAAGCAGCTGCTACACCAGCAGCAGCACCACAAGTAACCAAATCTCGCCGATCACGGTCATTTTTGAAATATCTCAACCATCTCCAAGTCAAATGGTATTTGCGAGATCCACCCTGTCCAAGTAAGGATGCAATGCAGGCACCAGTGTGTACCATAGGTCCTTCCTTACCAACAACAAATCCCGCAGCAACTCCAAAAATGGATCCAAAAATCTGAGAAGCAAGAGATGTAAAATTAATACAAAGTTTATTTTCCAACCAAAACTCAATCTTTTAACAGTAAACTAATATCTTAATCTAAGAAATCCAGGCACCTCATCAACCCATCAAAACTATATGTAAACCCATCCCTTGATTGTCACTCCAACCCATATCAATAATCAATTAAATTTACAAAATCTTTTGAACATAGAAGAGAAGAAAAGGTAAGCAAAAGCACGACAATATATTGGAGGAAAAAAAAAAAGTAGACACCAAGATGACAAATGAGGTACCTCTTTTCACTGATTAACAATGAGGCTCAGCAGGACTAATGCCAATAACCCAGAATATTCAAGACAATTAACAATAGGATTGTTCTCTCTTGTTTCACCTTAGGCAATCCATAACCCAGAATGTTCACTTCCCACTTTAGAGCTATGCTTAGAAAACCAATAAAAAATGCATTTCAGCCAGCACCAGGTTCTGGGAGATATTAGCTTGAACCTTTTCTTTTAACTAAGATATTATTAGCTTGAACTTGACAATTATTTGTTTCACAAATGAACAAACACCAGCATCCTTCATTAATTATTACAAATAAAATAATATGATGTGTCCCAAAAATAATATTCAAGGTAACATAACATCACATCAAAGAACATAAATTATTACATTACACCACCATCTAATAAGAAGACTGTAAGGTTTGCCATTCAAATGTCTTTCTACAAATTTCATATTTAACCAGCAGTTGGATTTATTAGCATATATACTGATGGCTTATTTCACAGGTATCAAAGAAGATTCATCATTTATACCCTTCAGAAGAGAGCGAAAGAAAAACATTTGAGAGCAAAAGAGAGAATTAATTCCCACAATTCATTGGCAACCAAACCTAATTTAAGATCTCTAATTTATACAGTCTCCAAGAAAAGGAGTGGGTATCACGAACCACTTGAAATTCCAAGGAGATTCAGGTTCTTGAGGTCTTGTAGATGTTCTAAAGTGCATGATGCACTAAGATGCCATTTGGTAAGCCATACTGCAACATAATTACGTTAATGTAATTGGGATTACGTTGTGTGAATTTCTATCTAACACGACTTTCTTTGTAATCACAAAGAAATTCAGGCAATGTAATTGTGACTATATAGCATTATGGCATACTAAATATTGCCTAAGAGAGAAGGATAAAGAGAGACATAGACAGAGGGTCTCACCTTTACAAAAAGTGTACTCGGAGCCAATATAGCAGGGGCGTCAATACCATTCAGATATGCTTTAACCTCTGGAATGCCAGACCCTGCCGCTGCAGGAGCAATATAAGCACAGAGTGTAGCAGCAGCTACTGCAAGGATCAGGTTGCAACCAGCAAATACTACAAATCCCAGATAATACCTGCACTGGAATACAAATCCTTTGATAGTCAATCCAAAACATTCTATGGAGTTGCAAGGAGACATGAAGCTTGCAAGTTGTTCCATGAAATAGAACCAAGAAGACTATTCAATGTAAAAAAGATAACACAGTGACTAGAACAATCAAAGGTTGGGAAGAGACCACAAGCTTATAAAACTACCAAGAATAAGGTCTTCCCAAAAATTTGAATCTGATACGTGAAGCAAACAGATGGCCTTGAGTGCATATTTTCAAGAAGTCGCCAGCTTCTTTAGTTATCACAGAAAGCGTGATTACAAACAGAAAATAAGATTGCAAAAAATAGGTATTAGTGTGCTTACTTGTCCTGAAGCATGAGAGAATTTGTCCACGCAAGTTTGAAACCAGCTATGTTCTCAACAGCAAGGTTGTTGAAAAGACCGACAAGCCCCGTAGCTAACCCAATGAGAAGGGCAAGTGTCCACTTAAGAAAAATGTACTGATATATTTCAATCTTCTTTCTAGACCTCCAGTCTTGTTTCATGAGTTCATTTTCGATAATCCTGAAACAATAGATGGCAAAAACTAAGTCAAAATGATACAACCATTGACAATCATTGCTTACTCCAAAAGCAGTGTGTAAACAGAGAAACTAGTAACTATCTGATATAGTATAAAGTCTGTGTCATAAATTTCTCAGATATTTAAATTATTTTAGAAAATTCAATTCATTAAGAAGTATTTCTGAAGCAACGGGTCACCTGTGTTTTTCATGCTCTTCTTCAAAATACAAACTGTATATTAGTGTTACGATTGATAATGATATAATTACATCAGGTAAATACCAGATCATAACATAATTCATTCTTCAACAGATAAGAGCTCATACCAAGACAACAAAATCTAGCTTGCTGCAGTTCAATCTGTATTTGCTATCCAGAAAGGTAAATTTAAAGAATAATTACAAAACTAAATTTTAAATCTTGAATAAAATACGCCATAACATAAACATCAACCTCAAGTTTGGATAAATGGAAACATAAAGAAAAAGAAAATAATTGAAATCAATCCATTTTTTCTTCTATTGTTTGGAAGACATGAAGAAGATAGAAATGGTATTTCTCTCCAAATTGGAGGGAAATTCTATTTCTCCCCCTTTCCCTCAATTTCTTTTCTTCCATAACCGCACAGTATTATTTTACTTTTTGAACCAATTGTATTAAAGAAATTTTCAAACCCAGAAGAGCCAATAAGCTAAAATTAAAGAAATCAATAGAAAGCACAATAAACAACACAACCCAAGAATAAAAAGTTGAAAACAGTATAAATAAAGATAGAAAAGTACTCATAATCAAGACTCTCGATAGGACAAACATTGGCACCAACAATGGCAATTTGTGAAGTATTGTTGGTTCTGGTTCTTAAAAGTGGTTGTCTCATTGAACTGAATTCTTTATCATCCACAGTTTCTGCAAATGATCCCTCTGCCTCTATATCATTTGCTGCATCTCCTGCACGATCCATTGGCTCTTCTTTCTGACTCTCCATCTCTTTTTGGTCTCTCTTTGCTTCCTTTTTCTCTCTCTATAATCTATGTATTATAAAGAAATAATCTTTACCTTCTTTTTTCTTGCATGGATCTTATTGTACGCCTGAAATTTCTGGGATAATCTTGAGCCGGGAAAGGAAAAAAAAACAAAACAAGCAATGGTAACGTGAAATTCCTTTTCTTTTTCTTCCTTTTATTGAGGGAAAGATACAGCTACAGAAGGCTAATTTTCATTTGTGAACAAGGTAGTTAGTGGCACACTACATTAAATATTTGATTTCTAGTAATTTTTTTATACAAATATTTGATTATAAAAGAATAAAAATAGCAGTACCACATTTAGTTTGAAAAAAAAAAAATTAAACATAAGGTTAATTTTGTAATTTTCGCTAATTAAGGATGTGATGTTATATCAAAATATTCTTAAAAATTATACTATTGATAAGAGAATCTAGTTTATTTTGTGATATTTATTTTATTTTAAAATACTAACAAACTTTCTCTTTCAATTTTTATCTTTTATATTTTACAAAATATTAGAATTTCAAAATATAAACAATTTATTTTATTTGTACTTTTAAATATGGCAAATGAGATGTTTTGTAAAACGGATGAATTATTTAAAACGTTTAAAATCTCTCAATCACATTATATATTTTTATAATGATATATATTTATTTTTAAGAAAATTATATTTTTAATAGTCAACTTTTAATTTGATGTTTAATAAATGTCATATTTTTTACTTTTTAATTATTGATAATACACATATTTTTTTTAGTTAAACTGAGGTTTAATTTCTTATGTTGTTGATCTAATATTCAACGTTTCATTTTACTTCAAAAAGTAATTATAAATATAGGTACGATTCATTAATTAGAAGACAAAGTCAGATAGGAAACCTATAATATAATTAATGGAAAAGATAAATTAATAATCAAAAACACATTATAAATTTAACTAAAAATAAATATAAATAAATTGAAAATTTTCATATTTCTAATTTGACCCAGTAATATATATATATATATATATATATATGGAACGTTACGTGCTACTGCAAGCAATGTGCAAGAAGGTTGCATCAAGGAAGGAATCAGTCATTTAAAATTAATTTTATAGAAATTAAATATTATGTAATATGGAGATTTACTAGTTTTAATTTATTTGATTTAATGAGATTCATTTAATTACCTCACTGCTGAATACATATTATTTCTTATTTTTTTTTTATGAATTTGATTTTCGTAACTGATTGATTTTATTTAATAAAAAGAAAAATACATGTGTCAATATATCATTATAATTATAATTCCTCGGGTATACTTTTATTCTCATGATAATAGTATAATATACACTTAATCATAATTTTTATAAATATTTATAAAATATATATATATATTTATAAAATAAATATTGAGAAGATATTGTAACAAAATAATTGTCTATAGGTAACATATTTTTTATAATAAAATATGGGGACTAAAGAGGTAAAAAAAAATATGTTATTATTATAATCATTTGTTTTCTGCAGAGTTATATTTATTTCTAATCTGCATATTGGTTGGTATTTTATTGTTCTTGAAAAGTCAATACCCCTTTTAAATAAGTAGGTATGTTTAATAATCAAGCTGGCTTTGTTATTAACCATTAAAAATAATTTGAATCATTGTGGTATAAGTTTTTCATTTAATTTTTTTTTAAATTATTTTTTCTAATTTAAAATATATAATTTAATTAATCATTAATATTTTTTTTAAAAGGTATTATCAGTAATATTTTGTACATTGAATTGTAACTAATTTTACTATGTTTTTAGGTAAATAAATCAACTCATTTAAAAAATAATTATCTTATCAATTAAATATTATTCGGTTGATCTTCTATTGTGAGGAGTGAAAGATGTCATTTTTCAAATACATTTATAGATATATTTAGTAAAATTAGTTGTTTTAATAGCGTTTAATTATTAAGCAGTTGTTAACTATTTGATAAACTACTAATTACTAATAACTAAACGTTAAAAAAATTAATTTTTTATAAAAGGCTACTTTCATATCTACAATTTATTTAAAACGCTAAACACGATAAAAAATAGAAATTAGTGTGTTAATTAATTAAGCCATTAGTCACTGTAACCAAACACATCATATTAATTTGAAACGTATTTTTTAAAAGAAATGTGGTTTTGTAAGCTAGTGAACTATGCACTATTTTCTATAATTAAGAATATATTGCCGTCTACAACTCAGAAAATACAACGGTTATACCAATAAATAAAAACGTGCTACAGATCAACTTGGAACCCGGATAGAATAAATTAAGAGCATCAATAAAATAAAAATAGTAAAAGTCTTGTCTTATGAGAAAAATTAAAATATTAGAGACTTAATTAGGTTGAATATTAGAAGAAAGCTCCAAAATTCATATTTCCACAGCACATTATTGCTCCTCTCATATATGAAAGGCCACCATGCGCCCACGCTCTTAGATCAGCAAAATCCGCCCAAATTGATTTAATTACGCAGTGACCCTCCTCAACAGCCTATATAAATATGACATGTGGATGTGGGGGCCACTATCCAACTCAAACTTCCATCACAAATTTCAATCGACGGCCCATAATGATATAACGATACTACAATTTTTATAATTAACCAATTTTTTATAGTATTAAAATATTTATAGATAATCCTATTGAAAATTAAATATAGTAAACAATTAAAATAAAATAAAATTATCCACTTTCATAATTAAATAAAAATCCAATGTTTATAAAAATTTTTGCAAGAATAAATAAATTTCAGTTTCACTATTTACCAACTAAAAAAATTCACAAAAAGTTAAAAATACGAAATAAATTCCATCAAAACTATGTTAAAAATTATATCATAATTAATTTTATGTATGAAATTTTTATTACTTTTGTTCTTTTATATAGAAAAAATTGTTTTTAACAAAAATTAAGAAGATAGTTTTTTTTTTTTATATAGAGAAAATTTAATCACTTTTTTTTTTCTAAGAAATACGCAATAAATACAACTTTCTTAAAAAAAATAAATCATTTTTCGTGAATTTACTCAAGCTATAATTTAAATTCTCACGTATTTGAAAAATAAAATTAAATCAAATTGATGATGTCAAGAATATGCTCACAACAATCATAAAAAGTGTGCATAGTGGACCATAGTTTATATGAAAATAATATAATAGTGTAAGATAATGTCTTTTAAGAAAAATATAATTATAAATATAAATTATAGGTTTTTTTTTACAATAATAGAATTGGAGTAAAAATTGAAATTATATTCTTGAATAGACCGTGGTTTGAATTTATATTAATTTTACGATAATATAAAGATTAGAAGAATAAATCAATAAAGTAAATTGTATAATTAAGAATAATATAATAATGAATATAAATTAAGTAAATATTTTTAAAAGAATACACTAATGTATATTAACTGAAAAAATCTAAATTTTAAAAGAATACACTTATGTAATTGCATTTAATTACTTATTTCAAATTTATTTACCAAAAATAACATTCAAAAGTAAGAATTAATATAAAAAAATAATCAAAAAATTATTATATGTTATATTATTTTACACCACTAATATCTCATGAGTGAAAATCATATATATATAAACAAACACTCAAATAAAAATAATCTATGCCCTAAACATATCACATTAAAAATAATAAATTTCTAAAATAATAATAAATATAAAAGTTACTAAAATGTTATTTATATAATATTAATTAATTAAACTTATTATTATTATTTAATAAAAAGAAATAACTATAAAAATAAGAATTTGTACAATTTTGAAAAATAATGTCAAGCTAGGGAGTCATAATGAGGGCTAAATTAAATATTTCACTTAAACTTTGGGTTAAATGTAAATTTCATTGCAGATTTAATTTTGTTTGTAAAATACCTTCAACTATGGGAGAATGTGCTTTATAAATTGTGTCAAAAATTAAAAGGACCAAATGTGAAAATTTCTGTCATGCTGGACAATTAGTTTGGTCCCTTAGCTGGGGTGGATTTTTCAGATCAAAAAACCGCCTTCACTTTCTCTTTGTTCGTCCATAGCCGAAACTGCCAAAACCGCCATTATCATCTGCATTTCAACCAATATGAAGACCTATGAACACATCAAAGTAGGAAGCTAAATGAAAAGATTCAACGACAGATCCTCTACCAACTCAAAACCCAAAAATCTACTTAACAACCTAATGATTTAACCTTTAAATTGCTTTTAAACTTAAACGGGTCTAAGACCAGAAACAACCGACACAAACTAATGAATTAGCAAAATCACAGCATTATCATATCTCAGGTCTTTTAACTCAAACAACAACTACATCATTCTTAACATTCAATAGGGTTCAAAAAAAATAAATCATGGATCTTCAATCAAAAATCAAACCACCAAATTCAATAAAACATAACAAAATTGAAATAGAGAGCATAAATTGAGAAGTAGAAAATGAGTGAAAAAGATACCTCAGGCCCTCAGCAAATCCAGAAGTTGAAAAATAAGATTTTTAGCGTTCTTCACAAACTAATTGAAGGGATTTTATGGGAGCTTTAACCAAATAGCACAAATTTTAGGGTGAAATTCAAGAATTAGCACACATTTTCAAAATTTAAAGAAATAGCACATTAATTTCTAATATTCCAAAACTGCCCAAACCTAATAACACCGTTAGCCAACAGTCCT
>CANUEY010207469.1:0-28607 GCA_948099555.1 Croton setiger
GAAGAAAATTAAAGAAAAGGATTAAATTGAAAAGAATTGAAAGTTTGTAGGAAAATTAAAGAGGAAGAAAGGAAGGAAGGGCGAAATTGAAAACGGACAGAAACTTCTGTGGGCGAATATCTAAATTCAGAAAGTTTGAAGGATTAAAGAGGGAGACGCCAGAAACGGCGTCGTTTTATACTAAAAGAAAAGAAAAAAAAATAAAGAAATGAAAACAGATTGAACGGTCTCGACGGAAACAACACAGAAAGCTTCTTCGAAGCTTTAGCTTAACAGAACCAGAAAGAGGGACGAAACATCTACAGGGAACCGTTGGTTCCCAGTCAGAATCCAACGAGGGAAGCGGCTTCTAAGGGAAGCAATTGACGACAGAAAGGGAAAGAAAGGAGGCTGGAGTCAGACAGAAGAAAGCCTCGAAGACAGACGAAGAAAACACCAAGCGTAGGCGTTCGTAGAGACGGCTCCTGCCAGAAGACTACGTGGTCGATCTAAGGCCAAGGAGGTGTTCCTTGGTGAGCAAGAACGAAGAGGATAAAAGGAGAGAGGCATCGACAGAGAGAGGGGTTCGAAGCTGGGGAAAGGGAGAGAAAATCCTCTGGAGAAAATTGTAAGCTTCCTTTCGTTCTTCAGTTCTTTTAGGGTTTCAATTGCTTTTCTGGATTGAAAATTGTGAGTGTTAGGGATTACAATTCTTGTAATTGGGAGAGAAAATTGGGGATTTCAGTTCCTGTAATTCGATTTAGGGTTTTCGAATTGGGAACTTCCCAATTAGGGTTCTGTAATTAGGGGATTTTGTAAATTGAGGGTTCAAACACCTAAATTAGATTAGGGATTCTTTGTTGGTTGCTGTAAACAAAAAATCAATGTAACAGAACGTTTGTACATATATTCTTGGATTAGCAATAAAAGTGTGAAAGCTTAAAGAGGTATTCCTGTTTCCCTTTTTGCTACTGCTTCTGTTTTTAATCCCAGTCTTAGTTTGCTTTCGAGTGAGCATGAATTCAATAATATGGGAACCAGATTGATCACTTGCTGTTATTTGTTCTTATATTGATGAGCTAAATTAAAATTGCTGTCTTTCTGGATTATTTTGCCATTTTGAATGTCTCCTGTGTTGTTTCTGCTTCTGGCCCCTATATATTCTATCATGTATTAATTTTGTATCATGTAGTTCTGTTCCCTGTCATCCCCAGTTGTTTGGTAAATAAATATTTCTGTTTTGGGCCTTAGAAAGTCTGTATTTGATTTGTGAGATCCTACTAGCAAACCTGGCATTAAACAAAGGTAACCTGTTGTCGTTGCTGTTCTATCTCAGTCCTTTTGTTTTGAGTTGAGATTGATTTCAACAGAAATGTCAAAGCATGTTTGCCTGTTTGTGATGTTGCTGTTCTGTGAATTAGCCAGAGGTAGGGTATTCTGCATCTTAACCTGTTAGAATCTAGTTTCAGGCTCCCAGTGTATTGTATTCATGTAAATATATATATGAGTTTATATGTTGAGCTTCCTGTTGAGTTTTCTGTATATCCTGAGCTTATATTCTGCATCTTAGTCCGTTAGACTAATTGTTCTTTACTGTTGTTGTGTTGTCTGAAAGCTGTCTGTTGGATATTAGATGATTATGAGAATGTCAAGGGTTATAACTACACTCACTGTGGTGATATTGAACCCTATCTATTGCAAGTATGAGTGTTACTTAGTCTATAATGTTGCATCTAAGTTTGTTGGGACTTTCATAATAAGTTATTGGTAGTGTCCTGTTGAAACTGCTCTTGTTGAAAGTTTGATAAGAGTTGAACCAATATTGTTACTCTCTCCTGTTCAGTCTCATGTTGGTTTATTGTGCTTCAAATCTGTGATTCTGTCATGATAAGTCTGCCTGCTTAATGTATGTAGTTCATACTTCTTGGAAAGACAGTGATCATCATATGATCCTTGTTAGAATCTGTTTTCAATGGTCATAGGACATGCATGAATCTCATATCAGATCTGTTGGTGATGAGGTCCAATGTTGGCCATCCTGTTTCCATTTTGCTTGCTGCTATGATTTTGTTCTAAATATATACCAAGTATGCCTCAAGGCAGAAGGTATTAAAGCCCTGAATGTTCATGTTGCATGCACAGAGTCCAGGATTTGTGTGGCTGTTCTTCAGTGTCATTTAAATACTGCCCTTCTTTGCATAAATCTGCCATGCCTAGTCACATATCCTTTGAGCCCTAGTCCAGTAGCCTGTGAACCTCACAAGGCCATCCCACACTGCCTGTGTTAAGATCCCATGGTCAATAACATGCACACCTAAACTTAGTTCAACATGTAGGTGAGGTTGTTAAGTTAATTTTAGGCTTAGTACACATCATACCATCAGCTCACAAATCTATTTCATATTGGTTGCTTCATGATTGAATGTCTTTAAGGCTATTTGAGCAATCGTGAAGTGTATGAGTAGCCCTAAGGGCAGAATTGTAGAGTTTTCTGTCTCTGTGCCATCAATGTTGATTCCTGCTAGCCTTTGTGATATTCTGTCTACTTTGCTTTCTGCCTAGGCATTTTGATCATGGTAATATACTGTTTCCTAGCATGTATATGTACATTTGTGAGTCCTGTTTGTTGGTGATCTTGTTTACTTTTATTGGTGGCATAATGTAGGGGTCATGTGGTATGCCTGTTATCCTATGATTGCATTGAATCTGCTTTACCTTTGCTGCAAATTTCAGTCTGCTGTTTATAAATGCTAGTTCAACCTGTTTCTCAATTAATACTGCATAATAGGTTTGAACAGTTACACTTTGCTGTTCATGGATTATGTAGCATCCAGATTATGTGAGAATGCATTCTCCATTCTGTTTTCATCTTTCCTGCATTGTAAGTTTGGATAATGGGCATCAATTCAGGCTGTTAGATATTTAAATTGTTTAAAGTAAAGTTTTATGGCAGAATATGAATTGCTGTGTTAAGTGTGCTCGTTGCTATTATGTTAAAATGATGAGTTGCTGGGATTTGAATGCATAATAGGGGGAGGGGGCAGAATTGTAATTTCCTTAAAATTTAGGGACCAAAATGCAATTGTTGGAAAATATATGAACCAAATGGTAATTTCCCGACTTTTGAACCAAGTTGTAAATTTAGCATGTCCAGCCTGTTTATATGCTGCTTTGGGACCATTTTTGTAATGAAATTTAAG
The DNA here is from genome assembly GCA_948099555.1 of Croton setiger. Lineage (NCBI taxonomy): Eukaryota > Viridiplantae > Streptophyta > Magnoliopsida > Malpighiales > Euphorbiaceae > Croton > Croton setiger. Next base: position 3,180 of record CANUEY010207469.1, read on the forward strand.
CTTGAGGGCCAAATTGTAATTTTACAAAATCCAGGGACCAATTTGGTAATTTTCCAAAAATTGAACTAAAATGACAAATTGGCATGATTAAATGTTTAAAACTGTTTTTGGGGTTGATCGGCAAGAAAAATAAACTTTTGGGAACGGTTTGTAATTTTATAAAATATGAGGGCCAAAATGTAATTTTGCATGTTTTGCTTCTAAAGGCCAACTTGATGTGCTTAGTATGTCTTGAATATCGATTTGTTGTTTTGTGGTGTCGTTTATGTTAAATTGACCAATTTCCCGTCCGGGGGCAAATCGGTAATTTTTACAAAGTCCGAGGACTTATTTGCAATTTTCCATGTTTTGTGTATAAATGTTAAATAGCATGTTTAATGTGTTTCAATTGTTGTTTGGGGTCATTTAAATGTTTCATATGCATGCTAAAATAAACATTTTTCCCTTCGGGGACCTGTTTGCAATTTTCATAAAGTTTGAGGACTAAATTGCAATTTTTCCAATAAATGCCTTAAATTGTTTATTTTGGGCGCCGGGTTTATTTTCGGGAATAAATCGGGTAGAATGTAATTAATAGGTATTCGGTTTGTAATTATTTTCTCCAAATCGGAGAAAGAATAATTTTAATTTCCGCATTTAAATTCCGCACTTTATCGCTTTCAATAATTGAAATTGATTTTCGCAAATGACCGGAAACGCCATTTAGGAACATCGCTAGAAATTAATCACCGCAACGGCATTTTATTTTAAAACTTAAATTTTGGAAAGAAAAACAAATCAGAGGCCGGTTTTATACCGGGCGTTAGTCGAAATGTAATTTCGGTTAACGTACCCAACCCCCTTACCCAAAATCTCTGATTTTTGACTAGTGCCTTTTCTAAAAACGGAGTCATTTTTGAAAAATAAAATTGGTGTCCCGAAATCGGGTGGCGACTCTTTTGAACAATTTTAAGACCGACTAGTTTCGGCATTCCCATTCCAAAACTAAAAATGTTTTGTCACCCACACCTTTTAAAAAACAAAGGTTGTTTTCGTTGGCGGTTCGAAAAATCGGGCCGTCAACAGTAACGGTGATGAAATTTAATAAATGATATGTCATCGGAAAAATTTCGACTCATAGATTACAAATATCACCTTATTTCTTCTTGACTCTGCCATATGTTTTTGAAAAACACAAAAACAGTTGATCGGTGGCGAAAGTGACTTTTTCTGCAATGAACGACGACAAGGTTGGTACCAAATAATCACCGTCACTTGAGCTTTCATCTGGTTGTCTCAAATTGGAAATGATATGTCATCGGAAAGCTTTCGACTCATAGATTACAAATATGACCTTATTTCTTCTTGACTCTGCCATATGTTTTTGAAAAACACAAAAACAGTTGATCGGCGGCGAAAGTGACTTTTTTCCGGCCAATGAACGATGACAAGGTTGGTACCAAAATAATCACCGTCACTTGAGCTTTCTTCTGGTGGTCTCAAATTGGAAATTCATCACCGAAATGTTGATTGATCGGCGGTTGAAGAATTTGGTTTCTAACAATCCAAAACAAGATCCAAACAAAAACACCTCATACAAAACCATCATTTGCCAGTGGTCTGTTACCAGTCAAGCTTACTGTCTCTTGAAATGGTCATTGCTGACATTGCCATTCCATTCCGACTACATGGTAGTGGCAAAGAGGGATGAAAATTTTACAAGAGGAGTTGTACATTCGTGATATGAAAATTCAAAATATATATTTTTTTAATTTTCCTTTTTTAAAATAATAATATAATAAAAAAAATAAGGACAAAAGTGATAAAAGCACAATAAAAATATTATTTTCATAAGTATAAAAGTAAATGTGCCTGTGTAAAGTTTGCTAATAGGTGTAACTTCCCTTTTATTTTTTAACAACCACCTAACTGAAAAATAAACTAAATCTAAACTGAAGCGAGATATAGCGCTTATTGATTTTACATCTGAATATAAATATAGTCTCTAAACTATGTCTTGTCAGGCCTCCTTGTATAATCTATAGAAAAATTAGTCCATATTATGTAGTGGGATAATTAAGCCTCCCTACAAGAATATATACTGTTTTATAAAAAAAAATATTTTTTCTTTTTGGAATAATTATTTACAGGTCTCCAAAGTTGCGTTATATACTCTGTGTTCTTTCGATTTTGGAAATTGTACAAATAGGTCTTTAAGGTTTTAAAAATTGTACCTCTAGGTCCTTCCATCCACAAATGCCGTTAGTCAATTGAAAAAATCAAACGATTTGGATTAAATTTTTAAAAAAAGACAAAAGTACCCTAACTTACTCTTTTTCCCTTTCTCTTTCCAACCTTTAATTTTTCATTTTTTATTCTTTTTTCAATTTTTCTTTAATTTTTCATCTCTTTTCCCTTTCTCTTTCCAAAGAAAAAAAAAGGAAATTCTCATTCCTGTCGATCAATTTTCCTCATTTCTAGCCTCTTCTTTATCAAAGGTCATTCTCTAATGGTCCGACCAATATCATTGGCGAAGAGAAGAAATGAGACTAGCCCAATCACGTCTCCTCTCCCTTTTCATCTATCACGACTTGATTCCTTCAGCCTCCATCTTCAACTAACTCTGGTTACCACATCCATGTTGATTGGAATCGTCCAGCCAATGACTCGTTCGTCATCTGCGATCAACGGCGGTCGCGTTGAATATCAAAAGCTTTCATATCTGTCTCATTATAAATATGTATATGATGAAATATTTTTGGTGTGAAATGGGATTGCTTCAGATCTGGAAATTTCAGTTTCACAAAAGAAGAAGAACATAGAGGAGATAGATTTTAGGAAGTTTTTTTCTTCTTTCTTGAAAAAAAAAAAACTAGAGGAAGTTTCTGCGGATTTAGTTTAAAAATCGCCATTAGGGAGAGACAATTTCGAAAAGAAAAATCGTTAGATGGAGGTGAGCTTGACAACAATTTTCTTCCTTTTTTCTTTTTCGATCTGATTTCATAATCAAAAGGGTTTAAATCGAAACCCATTCCAAACCTTATAGTTGCTTTGAAACAAAAACCCATTTGATGAAGAAGAAACCCATTTACGAAGAACTTTGGATTTGAGAATTTCCTTTTTTTTTCTTTGGAAAGAGAAAGGGAAAAAGAGATGAAAAATTAAAGAAAAATTGAAAAAAAAAAGAGATGAAAAATTAAAAGTTGGAAAGAGAAAGGGAAAAAGAGTAAGAGAGAGTAATTTTGTCATTTTTTTAAAATTTAATCCAAATCGTTTGACTTTTTCAATTGACTAACGACGTTTATGGACGGAAGGACCTAAATGTACAATTTTTAAAATTTTAAGAACCTATTTATACAATTTCTAAAATTAAAAGACCATAAAATATATTACGCAAAACTTTAAGGACATGTAAATAATTATCTCTTTCTTTTTAGTGTTTTAATTTTTGATATGATGAATTATATAAATCTCACAAAAGCATATTATTAGATATTAATTATTTAAAATTAAATTGAAAATTTAAAAAATTATATTTATTACATAAAAGTAATATTTTTGTGGCACAAATAAAATTTATAATAAATGAGACTTTTTAAGGTGAATTATTATTATTATTATTATTATGAAAATGGTGAAATTAGAACATCATGAATAGTTTACTAGTAGGAGAATTGGTAAACCAAATCGATGGCTAAAATATAGGCAATAACTTTCGTAAATCTATGAGACAAACTGTACCTAACTGCTGAATAATTAAATAAAAAAAAGTGAAATCATCATCAAAATCAACAGAGTAGATAGCCTGAATTACCTCTTTTCAATGTGAGCTTCTTTGAGTCATCCAGCTAAGAATGCTTATATTTGTGTGGGCGTAGATAGTACATTAATTATTCATTAAACAATGATTAATTGACTTCAAATATTTTTTTAAGGGTATTTGACTTGTAAGATTCATTCGTATAATAATTAAAAAATTAACATAACTTGTAGTCTAAATATTTTTTATTTGCTATTGCATTAATTAAAACGTGGCCGTGCAAATATTCAATTCAACTTATTTTACAATAACACTCTAAAATAATGTTTTTTATTTAATGTGTTATTGGCCAAATAAAAATGTAAAAGCTCTTTTACATCAGACAAACCCATTCTCAAATAATAAATACCAAATAACAAACCTCTCTCTACTTTCAAATTTGAAAAAACCTAAGAAATCAATAATTACAGCGTTTGAATAGCTTTGGCGCCAAGTTTATTAAATATTTAACTAAACCCTTTTTTTAACTTTCTTTAATCAATTTGAATTTAACTAACTAATCTAAATTATTATTATTATTATAGAGAAAAAAAAAAAAGAAAAGAAAAGAGTGATTTGTTGTGGGTCTTTGTAGTATTAATTGGTCAAACTTTTTCTTATCTAAATATATGAAGTTGCTTCTGTCTCATAATTTCTACAACTTCAAGCAAACATGATTCTGTCTCATTTGGGATTAACTTTCAAACAAAGTGCATATCGTGAAAATTTCAATTAATTAATTTGACATATTTAGATATTTTGATGCATGGGTCATCACTTTTTTAATTAATTAATTTGAGTTTTATATTTAATTGGAAGTTTAAGTTCATTTGTAAGAGTTTTGTATATTTTATTATGGTTCTAATTATAATATAAATGAGTTTATTCTAAATATTAGGTATGTGATTAGTATTTAAAATCCTCCATGAATTTTGTTTTTTTAGGCAAATATATATGTCAAACTAATTAAACGACTATATACTTAGACATGTTTGTGCAGCACGATGTCGTATTATCATGGTTTATGACATCTAACGAGGATTAAATGTGTCATGTACGTATGTGGCTTACATTTTCTAGTACTAAGAACAAAACTAGGTATACATCCGCATAATTTACGGATTATGTAATTTTATTTATTATTATTCTATTTTTATTGTATAAATAGAGTTCTAATAAAATAAATTTTAAAAAATTTAATTAAAATAAAATTATTTTTACTTGTTATATACTAATTTTTTTTTTATAATAATTTCAAACTTCAATTTTTCTAGTATTTTTAATAATAAATTATTATTAATTTTTATTCTAATATTATTTCAAAGTAAGATAAATGAAAATAATAATAATAGAATTATATAATTATAAATATAATAAAGCCACATTAAAATTATATTTTACATGTTATAAACTATTGTTTACCCAATAGACTCTTTTAGTTGTACTTTATTTATAATATATTCAAATTTTAATTTTTCTAGTAGTATAAATAATAAAATTAAAAATAATTTTAATCCTTTATTATTTCAAAATAAAAATAAAAATTATAGAATCTTTAACTATAAATTTAAGAAATTTATTATTGAATTATTAATAATGAAAATTTTATTTAAGAATAATAATGATAAGTTCATCATTAATTTAATAAATTAATTATTGAGATGGTTCTTAGCATTATGAATTTATCATTAGAATGAAGAAGATGATTAGTCCCAAAAAAAAAAAAAAATTTATAAAAAATTATAAAATGACTCATAAGCCTTTAATTTATATTAATGTCAAATATTTTCTCCTCAACTTTTATATTATATATTTTATAGATATATAATATTGCTAATTAACAAATATTATTTTTTATAATTTAAGTAATTTAATTATTTATCATAATATTTTCAATTATCTCTAAAATTAGGATGTTACAACAAGAGTTAAAATCAGTGTGTTCACATCTTAAATGGTGGTTGGTTCAAGTTCTGATTTAATAGAGTAATGTTCTGTCTCTTCTTCTATTTTAATAGATGCTTTATATTTTGATCAAAATATATGAAGCAATTTGATATTTTTTAAAAAAGTAAAATTAATTATTTTAAAGAAATCTAACAAGTCTTAATTGCTATTTTAAATAAAGAAATAAAAAGTCTTAACTGCTCTAATAAAAAATGTGGTAGCACATCTCTATATCTAAAATAGGATTCTTATTTAATTTATATTTTTATCTTATATTTTTTTTAATAAAATTTTTTATGCTTATATATTAGAAAAATTATATTATTTATTCTTTTTGCCGGAAATAGTGAAGGAAATTAACGAGTCTCATCTGAATCATTTTTTTTCTAATTATAAATATGACATTAGTTTTAAATAAAATAATATATATTTACTACAAATGCTAAAATATAATTCAATCAACCGATTGATTTTTTTTAGTTTTTATAATATATTAATGTTGTTTCATTCAAACTAATGTCATATTTTTAATCAAGAAAAATAAACGATTCAGATGATACATAATCTGTTAATTTCTATCACTATTTTTCGGCGAAATAACAAGGTAGTATATTTTTACGGGATAAAAAAATGTATTTAAAAAAATAAAAATTAAGTAAAAACAAGAGTACAAAATTATAAATTTCCCTCAACAATAATGATGTGTTTGTGATTAGAGAAGTAAGTATTACTTGCATTAAGGGCCACGCTTTCATTTATTCTACAAATTAGAAGTAGATTAAGCAAGTCATAATTTATGGAAGAAAATCATTAGCACAATGATTGGGTTTAAATAAAAAAGGGACTCCATTTCTCATTAGAGTATTTTGGTTGAAAGTGGATTCCTATACTCTATGCCCATTTAAAGTTTTTAAAAAAGTATTAGAAAAATGGAAACTTTTTAATAAGTTTTATTCAAAACTAACACCTATTAACCATAAAAGGTGATACGTATGTCAATAAATATTATTTAACATATATATCTATTCTAGAGGATATTTGATATTATTATGAATCTAGAATTTTATTTGATACATAACCTGTGTTCCACTTTTTTTTATGGGCCAATTAAAAGCAGGAGGCCTAAGTTTGAGCCTTGAGGCCCAGGAGAATGAGCAAAGCTAGGAGTTTGTCTCTTCATCCATAAGGCAGAGCTGATTGGAAAGGGAAGGGGTATCTTTCAAATTCAGCTATTATTATTTTTTTTAGGAAAACAACCAACTTTTAAAATTGGAATCGAAGTTAGAAACCAAATGAGCTAACGATACTGGAACAGAGCTCATTTGTACAACTAAAGAGTTCTCAAAAAGCATAGCTAGCTTAGCAAAGAAATGAGCCAATACACTGGCCTCCTTATACACATGAACAATATCGAAGTGCTGAAACACAAAGGGGCATCAAATAAAATCATTAATCTGGTGCCCACATCAGTGTCAGGAAACAACCTCTGCTTGAACATTTTGACGAGCATTTCAGAATCAACTTCCACCAGAACCTGCTGCACATTTAGTTCCAAGCACAGCTTCAAAGACATAACAGCAGCTTCTATTTCTGCTTCAATAGGCAACACTAACAAATTCTGCTTCTGCTGAAAAGTCCACAGCATCGCACCACTCGAATCACGAACCACTCCTGCCAAACCAATACCTGGTTGATCTGCAGATAAAGGGACTGCTGTATCTGTATTCAACTTCAAAACTCCAGCAGTAGGTGGAGTCCAAGAAGTTAAGCGCCCTCATAACCGAGCAACCCTATGATGAACCTGAAGTTGGTCTGCATATTCATTCAAATAGCTGACTGCCAAGTTCATAGTCTGAAATTCAGATTTGAACCAATTCTCAAAACACCCATTTATGTCCACAGAGACCAGAGTAACATCACCATTAGCTCCTGCACTTCCTTGAACCAATTCAGACTTGGACCCTGTTCAAACCTGTCCAAGAACCAGATACTAATATCCAAACCACATCCAGGCACAACCAAATGCAACGGTGACAATTTCCAAACCGTTCTAGCATAAGAACATTCAAATAGGATATGATCAATTGTTTCAGGCTCTTCACCACAGATAGGACAGACACAATCATGCAACACCCATGCCTAAATAAAGCAGTTCGAGTTGGAAGAGTACCTCTTAAGACTCTATACAAGAAATGTCAAATTTTTGGAAGAATTTTAGGTCTCCAAATTAATCGAAAAATAGAGTTCATGCCACTCATGGAAGAGGTACCTGGTTGAGCAACCAACTTTTAATGAACCAAAAAGAAATAAGCTGACCTGATTGAAAAATTCCCATGTCGAGAGAGTGGCCATGTGAGCACATCCTCAGTCCTACACACAGAAAGGGGCAGCCTCAAGATCTGTTCAGCTATTTCTCTTTGGAATAGAGAGTTTACTTTGCTAACATTCCATCGGGGCCCTTCCTCCTCAAACAATTCATTCACCGTAGCCCCAGCTTACAATTCAGAGATAGGCTGCACAATAGATACATTTGGTACCCATCTATCTTCACAAATACGAATACTAGATCCATTGCCCACAATCCATTTTGAACCCTTCCTGATTAACCACCTAAATTTAGCAATGCTTCTCCAGGTAAAACTACAATCTCTACCAACAGGAGCTAGAAATAAACGATGACCGTGGATAGTACTTCGATTTAAAAATCTAAGCCAATAAGGAATTGCCAGTCACCAGGACTGTTTTGCTAACATGGCAAGATTAAAATCACGAAGAGTCTTGAAACCCAAACCCCCTCTAGACTTCGGAAAGCAAAGAGATTCCCAAGACATCCAATGCAATTTCTGTTCATCCGATTAACCCCACCAGAAATTTGCCATTAAAGATTGAATCTGGGAACCAAACATATTAAAACAATGCAAAGTATGTTCAAAATATGTTCAAAACTTATTCAATGTATAATTAGAACTATTTTGCCTCAAGCCCACAACAAAATAGCAGTCATTTCAGCAGAAAAAATCAAGCAAAATAGCAGCCAAACAGCTGCAAAAAAATGTCAAAACATCATGAAAAAAACTATGACAGTCATTTCAAAACATGTTAATGATCTTCAATACATATTCAAACTTATTCATGTTCAAATACAGCAAAAATAACAGTCATTTAAGCAGAAAAAACACAGTAAAACAACAACAAAACAGCAGCAAAAAAAAGTTATAAATATGTTCAGCTTATTTTCAAAACATAAATTTTTTTTTTTAGTATTTTGAAGAAAAAACACAATCTTGTAACACAAATTAAGCAGAAATTTATAAAATAATTGTTCAAAACATGTTAAATTATTTTCAAAACACAAATGATTACCGAAACACAAAAAACATTGCTAGTAGTTTAAAGTAAAAAATACGCACTCCTGTAAAATAATTAGCTCAAAGACTTAAAAAATTAAAATAATAAACATAAACTTTAGAAAGTAATTTGTTCAAACTATCATATAAACCATTTGTTCAAAGTATATTTAGTACTTGTTCAAATGATATTCAAAACATATAAATCTCAAGCAAATTCAAATTCCAGAATAGTAATGATAAAGACAGTACTGATGGAAACAAAAATGTTAAATAACATTAGGAGGTTGAAATAAATCTATTTCATCTACCATATATCTACCATATATCGTAGTTTATATGAAATAAATTCATGTGCAAGAGAGAACCCAAAGCAAATTGTAATAATAAAAATAAAATGGACAGTTAAAGCATGTCACTGCATCAGTGTAGCCTTCCAAAGATTTTATTTGTTGAAAAGGCATCATATCCTAGGTAGGCACCTTCCATGCCAAAATGCAAAACCAATAAATAAAAATTTGTCTGCAGAAATGTGCATATTAATTGCAAAAGCAGATTTTTTTATTTTTTTTTATTATAATATGTATTGAAATTAAGAGTAAGGTAAACAATATTTTCTTCTACTTAATTGTTAAACTTACCTACATCTATTTGATGGATATTTCTGAAAATATAATAAGAGGAATACTATCAATTACTACCAAAAACATTGTTAGTCACTTGAAATAAAACGTTCATTTTCATTAATCCAATTTGGTTACATAAATTGCCAACACAAACAAAAAATGTCAACAACCATTATATGATTACTGTGCTTTTATTTGTCATCGCTAGTTAGGATTGTAATATTTTTTCCAAGTCCAACGGTAGTTAAATTCACTAGCCTCACTACTCTTCTTCCACCAAACCAACATACTATTTAAATTCACCATAATATTGTTTAGACTTTAGCTGTGTAGTTTTAAACAATTATTTGCTATATTTTTCCATAACACTAATAACAATATTGCAATTTCAATATAATTTATACATGCAGTTAAGAACAAAACTAAATCTAAAAAATACTTCCCACTTCAACAATAAACAATAAATAATCTGACCTGTAAATTGAAGAACTCAAGACGACGTTGCTTCTTCTTCAACCTAGATGAAAAACAACAGAAACAACAATGAGGTGGTTGGCGGAGTCGGGTTGATGGAACGGCGTCGCAATTTCAAAATGGCAATTGCTCAGTTCAAAATTCACACCAACAGACTCGTAACTACCTGCTGAATCCGAAAATGTCACTATTCTTTCAAGATTGTGCTTCATTTGATAGGAATCGCGAAGATTTGTTCGGATATCATACCTTCTGGCCACCGAAAATGGTGCACATCGGACCGGATCTTTACATGAATAAATAAAAAAATAACTATGCAGTAAAAAACAATTTATTTTTATCCAAAAACATTTTAAAAAATCTATTTTTTTTAGTAATTATAAAGGAATATATTATTGTCTGAAAAAACTAAAAAATTCTAATCTCATTATTTCCCATCTAATTGTGATTATTATTGGATATATTCAAAATACTTTGTGCATAACAATGTAATTCACATTAAAATTGAAATTGAAGATGTTGTAACTGAAATAATTACTATATTACCATGTTGAATTGAAATTCTTTTAATTGTATTATTGATCAATTTATTGTATTTTACTAAAATTAAAAGGGATTACTGACTCACTATTTATTTTTAAATTATTATAAATAAAAATTTAAATTTAAATTTTCCTTTCATAAAAAAAATTTTGAAGTATTTTTTAACATTGTAATTAGTAAAAATGTTGAATTCTATTTTTTACATGTTTAATACTAAATTTTAAGATAATTTTACTACAATAAAAAATTTATGGCAATGAAATTCATAATTAAAAATTAAAATTAAAATTTGTTAAAACTGACCTTTTTATTTTTATATATTAAAAAAATTATACTATTTTATCAATGACAAAAATTAACAAATCATAGTTAATCTGAATCGTATTTTTATTCTGATTATAAATATGATATTAGTTTTAAATCAAACAATATATATATTATCATAAAATACGTTCTAAAACTCCAAACATCCTATAATTCAATAATCATGAAATAAAATTTCTTGACTTGATGTTTGAACAATAACTCTATAATCATAAAATAGACAGATAGCGAATTACCAGCTACTCTCAAGCTTAATTTACTCCATAACAAATTAGTACACTAACTTCTTCCTTACTTAGAACTCATTCTGCTACTATACTGAGTGTGAATTGTTTCTTACAGCAAGTAATAATTACAATAAATATTATGCAAGCCATAACCTTGGTTGTTCAAAAGAAAATTATATACTATTATTTTATCATATGTTATACTTCTACTTCCTGTTATTACCTTGCTTCCAGCAAAGTGTCAATAGCTTAATACATATACAGGCCAAATCCAAAACCATCTTTGATCCTTTAATACAAATTCTTGGAGTAAAGGAAGATGATAACCTGCACCACAACAATTACTATGCTAAAATGAATATTTACTTAGCATGTGAAAATATATTGAATACAACACTTACTATATAAAAATTTGGCATTCTATCCAATGAATAAAAGCAAACTAACCTTTCGAGCGAACAGTTACCTTTTCCTACTATAATGGCTTCTTCATCTACAGTTTCTTGTCACTGTTAGCAGAAGAAGATTCCAAATAGGATATAACAAGATCAGCTGCTTTGCATCCAGAGGATATAGCTTTGCCAACAGATAACCCTCCTCTATGATTACCTAACAAATCCACCCCCACATAAGAATAATGCATAAAATAATATCCTAATAATTCTTAAATTTCCCAACTTGAAAGTTGTTGCATTGATCCTTCATTTCAAATTATTATGCTCTTAGTGTTTGTCAATAAATGGTACCTGCATAGAAGAATCCAGGCAGATTTTTCTCCATTTCCTCAATTGCTTTGATTACTGAACCGTAGTTTCTTCCATACAAGGGAAATCCTTTACTCCAAAAGAAATGACTGCCACCAAACATAGGGTAAGCAAGAAAAAGAATGTCAAATAAGTATTGTAGTCTGGAGCTATTAAAAATTCCTTCTATTGTAAAAATTTTGAAAGCTTTAGAACTGTTTTTACCATGAAGTAAATTATATCCTTTATAATAGAATTTGACTACTCAACTCAATAGAGCTAAAACCAGAAATGAATTTTTATAGTTCCTGATATATTGAAATACGTTCATAAATAAATCCCATGAAATTTTTATGGAATTTATTTGTTCCAAACAAGCTATCAAGGTTGATTTCAGGATATATATATTAAAAATGAATAATGTACTTCACAAATGTGGGCTCCCCATCTGCTCCTAATAGTTGCCTGAGATCAGAAGTAACGATCTGTTTCAGAGAATCCCTGAAACATAAGACAAATATTAGTTTCACCATGTAGAGAACTTTTAAGCACTTGAAGAAACAAAAGCATCTGAGCTTCTCATACGTTGTAGCTTTTGCCAATTCCTCATTTCGACTCCCACCAACAAAGGTGGTGTACAGATATAGATCTTTGGGTGCACGATCTGGAAACATCATTGAGGAAAAGAGTGTACCTGCCAGCAAAATATGCATAAGTTATAAAAGTTGGACTTCGACACAACTTTTACAAATTATGATAGTCTGAGCCAGGTATTACCAAGAGTTTTAAGACCATTTTTTTGCTCATTAGAAGGAACAAGAACTCCAAAGCCTTCAAGGGGTCTCTTGACATTCTCCTTCTTAAAAGTAGTAATAATGACTGACAGTGGCGCATAACTTATCTGCATGATTACATAGTGGTGAACGTATGCACATCCAAGCTTAATGTGCATAAAGTAGCGATTTTGATGCCTATTTTTTTGAGGTTATAAATACTAGCCTCTTGTTCGTGGAAGTCTTTGTGTTAACAACCAAAATTATGTTTGGCCATAAAATAGCTTAATCTAAAAACTATTAGGAAGACAAAATATCGTACATAAGTGTACAATGAAATCTACTTTAGCATTTTACTGGAGATGCTTGATCTGACCACTAAAAAAAAGTTGCCGTCTACTTCCTTATTTGTACCTAGGAATGCACCACAAATGGACCGAGCAAATCTCAAATGTAAGTGCTACAATGAAAATAATTCAATGTGTGAGAAGATTTTTCTCCGCAAGGATGCTCGTCTTAACCAAAATATTTTACAATTTGTCACTACTTCTGCAAGGATACATAATGCATCTGCATGCTGCACCACTACACCTGTACATTTTCAATAACATTGTGATACGAAACACATGAAGCTTGGTCACCTAGGTAGAACTCACCCTTAAAAAACAGGCTTGCAAGGCAAGGATGCCTAAGGACTTATTAAGTTCTTGCCAAGGTTGTGCCTAGGCAATGTGGTATCGTCACACATTATAGTGAAGGTGAATGCTAGTTCAAGAAAATACATGATATGCATAATATTTGAAAGCAGGAAATGGTTTATAGCCAATGCCCATAATCAGCATTGATATCAGGAAAAATGAACAAGTACCTCAGGTAGAAAGTCTAGCGGGAAGAGGCTTCTACTTTTGGTGATCTTCATTTCTTTCACATTGCACAATGGAGCCTGAGATGAGGTTCATTATTAGTAGTAAACAACAGTATTGTGCTAGAAGAATCAAATATCAAAGAGAGGGAGAGGGAGAGAGAGAGAGAGAGAGAGCTGTAAGATCTCCAATTTCTAAATGCATCATATAAGATGCATCACCCCTCCACTCTCACCACAAATAGTCAAACAGGTTATTAGATCTGCTGCATGCATCTTCTAAAGGCATGACAGACCCCAGTAAACTACAACTCAATTCAACAACATTATGAAGTTAATGTGTTAAGTGGTGGATTTTTCCGTATATAACAAACTACTTTTACCTCTTTATTAAGATTATTCTATTTCTCCCAATCACTTCATACATAGCAGTAAATGAGCTCTTGGGACCGCTAGAATACCTAAACTAGAGTCCACAATATAGTTGAGCATACATTGGCCAAAAAAAAAAATTGAATCAATCTAGGCTAGTGTTTAGTTTGTTTTTTATTCAGTTAATTAGGTTGGTCTACCAATTTTTCCACAAAAAATTGAAATAAATCACCAAACTGATACGAAGTTCAATTTCTTTGTAATACAAGGTGATTGAGGTGCAATTGTTAAGTTTCGAAAAAATAAACAAATCACCAATACTCTGTTGTCAGTAGAGCAAGTACTAACCGTCATGACGATAGCATCATAAGATGAGTCTTTCACATTCCTAGTGCCCTTAGAAGCATAAGAAACTGACCAATTCTCTAATGCTGACTTAGAATCATGATTGTAAGACAATGACAAGACCTTTGATCCTAATCTAAGATCATCTTCTGCAAGCTCTTTGCACACCTTGTCAGCTAGGGTCTGCAAAGAAACACACAACATAAAAAGGGCCATAAATTTGCTTATATATGCTGAAAGGTAGCAAAAACAAGTAAAACTGTACACCCTCCAGCAGCCAAAGAATTAAAAGGGATCAAACCTTGTCAATTAAACGGTTAAGTGTTCCTGAGGTAATTTAGTTGAACCAACAAAATTGCAATTTCATCTGTATGAGACATTATAATGTGTCCTCTAGGGATGATCAAATGACCCGCACAACACTATGTTCTCCAATTTCTAACTATTGTATAACTTGACGTGTATTATTATTTGCTATTTGTTAGTATTTTATTGTAAATATGACTTCTGAAAACTTGAAACCAGGTTGTAGTTGAATTTACACATCCCTGCTTTCACCTGCTGTGTTTTACAGCTGAATTACTGACAAATAGTCACAGTTATAAACCTCAAAATTTTAATCAGAACCTAGCCCTATCGTTCTAGTAATATAATGGCCACAAACAAGAAACTATATGAATGCAGCTTCATGAATTCACTGTTCAGAGTAGCTTCCAAAGAACATAAAATACCCAGAAGTATTAAAAATATGTTTTAAGGGAATCCCAGAAAAGGAATACAACTTGTTCTTTATAATCATGAACAGTATTTCAATGTACTAAAAGTTTCTCACAACACTGACCATCAATCTAGAAGGTGCAACTATAGCTCTAAAATTCTGAATTCCCAAGTGAAGCTCTACAAGTAATAATATGATAGAATGAGGAAAGGAGAAACAACACCTGTATTAAATACCTGCATTCCACCCAGAAAAGAAAATGAACCATGTTGATGCTTCTTTCTTGAAGAACCCTTTGTTATACTCCTCTCTTTTTTGGTAGATAACTTTGAAATGACTGCTCCAGCTATAATTGAACCAAACCTAACAGAATATAAATTTTGATGTAACAACTGACTGGAGTTAGTTGTCAAGTATAATGCACAAAAAGAATCACTAACCTTTCCTCATTTATGTTATTTTTACTTTTAAAAAATGATCAACTATGTGCATTTTGACGGCATAGCTTTAACGATCTCATAAAAAGGAAACATTTTCAAAATCAACACTCCCATCAGAGTAAAAAAAGGGAGTACATCCACCTCTCCCAGATTTTATGTAGAGAGACTAATTGATGTAATGAAATCAGTCTTTTTCGCCACATCGCGTAGAACGGGAATCGAAACCCCCTCTGTTGTTGGCAGCAGATGAATGGAGAATGTTTTACTTCAATCCAGCAACTTGTTAGGAGTAGGTTTTTGACATTCCCCATATATCCGCAGAAGTCCCATAGGGATTCTGTTCTAAACCTTCTTCTCACTGGATACCCCATCACCGACTAAATTCTCCCAATTTTTAGCATAAGCTAACGAATAATGAAAAGAACAGAATATACGCTTAGGATGGAAGAAGCAAAAGAAGTTATCATTCATTAACTTTTGTTTATTTACTAATATTTGATTATCACCATAAACAATGGTTGTCAGGTTTGTACAGAACAAAGCCACAGAGAGTTCAGAAAAAAAGATATAACTAGTGCAAATTAATTAAAATTTGAACCTGTAGATACACACATGTATGCATGCATGAGCCACAGAGAAACACACAATACAACTTGCAAATGCAACAACAACAACAACAACAACAAGCCTTAGTCCCAAACTAGTTGGGATCAACTGTATGAATCCTCTTACTGTTATCTCTGAAAAGATAATAAATATAATAATTAAATAAACATAAATATAAAAATAAATAAATAAACAATAAAACTGAAACTAGGTAGGCTCCAAGCCATGGATCCTATGCTTCCATTCTAGTCCATCCTCAACTAAACCCTCATCTATGTCTAATGTCTGAAGGTCTCAAGCAATATCTTCCCTCAAAACAGTTTTATGTGGGTAAGGAATTGTATGTATCATTTGAAAACAGTTGTTAGAAGATGTTTTACTTTCCACATAAAAGTCCAATAATGTAGGATATATGAAGGTTAAAACCAAGAAAGATAAGCAAAATGATGCATATATCCAAATAATGAAGAAAACATTGTATGCAAAAACAAATGACAAATATTGGCAGTAGATTACCTTTTATCTAGATTCCAAAGCTCTGGAAAAGAATAGCGTGCCTGTTGCAGGAAAAGATAGTCAACAAGATTGCCTTATATTGGCAAAGATCAGGTACCAAAATTGGCTATGGCATAATTTGTTGAATCTCATAGCTATCAAGACCTGTCCACTAATGCTAAGATTACAAAGTTCTAAGGCATGAAACTCTTTTTGCTTATTTCAATATGAACCAAATTACAAGAAATGGCACATAGCAGAAGCATAATTCCACCTAAAAGCAATTAGTTTCTAGAATTAACATTCTTAACTATAAAAAATTGATACAACTACAAGTGGAAAAGATCTGAGCCATTACTCACAGAAAGAGATTCAGGATCCGTAGCGTTTGTGCCCGCAATGAAAGGGTCAACAAGATAGTCAACAACCTTAAAAGAAAAATTAATGATTATTGAAAGGTGTCAAATAAATCAATTCCATCAGATAACTTCAGAGCTCCTGATCCTAAGTGTGTTTGTAGTCAAAGAAATTCTGCTTGGATCATGACAGGAGAACTTATGCTTCACTGATTTCGTCCACAACAAAATGAATGCTATACCTCTTTCCCGAAATGACGTTGGAAAAACTCACTCAGACTGCAAGATAATCAAAAGTAAGACAGATTGCTGAGAATGTCAAACATGATCAAGTACAATTAAGTAAAGAATAGATGAATCATGAATATGGGGAAGACAGATGACATTGATTAATCACCTTTCATCATTATAATCATCATAAACTTCTGAGGACCTAGGCTTCTTCCACAAAAATGGCTCTAGAATGATCTGAAACTGAATGAGAGAAATAGACACCAGCTGAGCATTCAAAATTCAGAAAACTTCAAAACATTTAGTAGAATCTTTATTCAAAACCCTAATTCATATGAATTAACTACATTTGTGTGCTATATCACTCATTTTATTATCCATCAAGACAGGTACCTCTGAATGCACAAAGCTTTGACGCACATATATCACTGAGCTTTTTCTGACACCCACAATAACACGTATATTTATAGTAGCATTTCAAGTTTACTGATCAATGAGCATTAGAAATTGTGAATAGCAGTACAGTAATTTTTATAAAATTCAAGCTACCAATGAATCATACCCTAATATGAGATATTGCAGAACGGTGCTAATATATATCCAAGAGCTGACAAAACACAAATAAACATTCTACTGATCTAGAGTATCCAGGAAATGGTCAGTCAATATGCAACATTATAACTAAAAATGCCTGGAAAATCATACCTTTGATCTTGTAGACAGAATGTTGCTTGTCATAAGCGCAATGGGATTTGTAGGTAACTGGCATGAAAGATTGAACAGAGTTTTGATAACAATCAGATGCTGATTAAAGATTAAGTAATATGCATCCTTTTGATTCATGTACAAGAAAAATAAACACTCTAACAATTACATGGAAAACAGATTTACCAGCACTGGCTTCCCATTTCTTACAATGTACCGTTTGTTCTGTGAAATTGGCTGTAACAGTGTAAAAATTTAAGTGTCATAAATAGCAAGTAAAAAGTTTCCGAAGCTCAACTTGAGAACAAAGGAATATGCTTCATAATATGAAAGAATTGCCTATAATAGTAACAAACAGTGAGCACAATAATTCCTAAATATATGATTTAGGTTCAGATCAAGATATTAAGAGTCTTACAAATTGTTGCTTTTCACGAATATCAAGATCATCAAGTAAATTTTTCACCTCCACTTCACTCTCAGTCTACAAAAAAAATTAAGACATGAAAAACCTTACAATTAGCTTTATGCCTTTAACTTCGAAATTGATAGGCAAATATGCACTAAGCATATATCTGACAAAGACCAATTTTATAAATTTGAATAAACATATCAAATAAAAAGAAGAATAACTTGACAAAAAAAATGCCATTATACCATTGTATTTGCACCCTCATCCCAAACTAAACCATTCTGAGAAACACTTCTAAGCCTTCCTCCAGCTCTCTCTTCAGCTTCAAATACAGTGACTTTCAATCCATGTGATTTCAGCTTATAGGCAGCAGCCAGACCACTTCCAGTGTACAAAATTGAATAATGTCACAACCCATTATCAGACATACCAAAAAGATAAAATAATGATTCTCAACAATTTTTTTCTTAAAGAAAGGAAACAGTACAAAATCATCAAAACCCAAGAAAAAGAATCTTCAAAGAACAATCCAAGTTACCTGACACCAGCGCCAACAACAGCTACTCTTCTACCAGAACCTGAGATACATTATGATAAGAAAATCAGAAATGTGAATTACATACAGACTCTGGTTTGAATGTTTCTAAAGACAGAGATTGATCTAAAAGAAGGAATGAGAGGATAACATACTTGGTCTTCTTCTTTCTTCTTTAGGAGCTGAAGCCATTTTCCGGTCAGAGATACTGTATTCGTCTCCGATTCAAGCGGTTTCAGTTGTGCAGGTTGTTTCAGACTTTTTGCGCCTCTGTTTGGGAGTAATACTATGCAGCGCGTATACAGTATATTATTCATTTCATGGGCCGTTAAAACCCATAACTTTGGAGGTGGGGAAAAGAAACTCTTTTTATTGTGCATAAGGCAACTTATGTTTTAATATTTTATAAGTACATAAAATTAGTGGTGGCCATGGGCCCGTTCGGCCCGGCCCGGCCCGCGGCTGAACCGGCCCGTAACCGTGAAAAATCGGTCGGCAGCGAACCATAACCTGAATCGGCCCAACCTGAACCGGCAAAATATTTTTGAACCGGAACCGTACAAACCGTTGAACCGTGGAGGAACTGTCGGTTTAACCGCCCCAAACCGCCCCAAACTGTCTTCGAACTGCCGGTTCAACCCCCAAAACTGTCTTCGAACCGCCGGTTTAACCGTCCCAAACCGCGGGTTCCTAACTCGCCGCCGAACCGCCGGTTTAACCTGAACCGCCGATTCAGCGGGCCGGTTACGGTTTCATGTGGCTCGAATCGTGGCCCGGCGGGCCGAGGCCCAGAACCAGCTCGGCCCGGACTGTGGCCACGTCTACATAAAATTGTCCACCATCTTCAGCCAATCAGTTACTGGACCACTTTTGCCAATCGTCAGACACTGTCGACCGGTCACTGGTTGTCGAAATTTGGCATGAATTTTGGCTGGCCTGTCACCAAACACAGTCGACTCAACCATCATTAATATTTTATTTTTTATTATATTTAAGAAAGAAAATTTAAAAAAATAAAAAAAGTAAAAACAAAAATAAATTTGCTATGTATTAGGGGTAATTGTATTTTCGATATTTGAACTTTGAGAACTTTTCTATTTTGATGTTTGTACTCTCAAATTGATTAACAGAGTGACTGAACTTTTGAAAATGTAAGCTTTTTAGTGCAACTACACTTGACATGATGACTCAACTGAGTCATGCCATCTACCTATCCATATTAGGAACCCTGTCTTGCTAAAGAGGAGAGTCGGGAAATTGTTGAAAGTAATGGACAAAAATACCTTTAAAAGTAACTTTTTGTATTTCCCAAAAAAAAATAAAAAACAAACATCTTCAGTTCACTATAGAACTTTCTTCTTCTCCACTTGACTTCCATAGCTGACCCTTTTTTACCATGTACACAACCTCCTTCAACACCACCTCCAAACATATGTTAGATTATGTAATTAGATTTGAAAATGAAAGGCTTATGCTTGATGATGTCCTGAAATTAAAATTTTTTTTCTTACATTATTATGTTAATTAGAAACCACAAAATTAAGAAGGGTTAGTTAAGCACCTTTGTAGCATACATTACCTTCTTGTGTGTAATTTGTAAAAGTACTTCACTCTTTACACAAATTTGCTATGCCATCATTACTTTTCTTGCGGAATAAAAACAATAATCTTTATTTTGTATAACTGTTTTGCTTGGTTTTAGGTTCTTCGTTCAAAATTACAATATTAAATTTTGTTTCAAAATCGACAAATGAATATAGCAAATCTGAACTCTCATCCTGAGGATTCAGAATATAGTCAAAATTGACAATCGGTCACCGAAAGACAACGAAATATCAATTTGAAGTTTTGACCCGTTTAGGCCAAATAACCGGACACGACGCTATCTAAGGTTTCGGCTGGTGAACGATGACAAAGTTGGTACCATTCAACTTGTCTTTTTCTGGGTTTCATCCCGTGGTCTAAAAATTGGTCGTCTGACCAATTGAAGTCAATGATTTTATGGTTTGAAGTTTCAATTTACCAAAGCTTTTTTTGCGATTTTTGGTCATTTCCGACGACGAATGGTGGTAGTTTGGTGCTGGCAAAGTTTCCCTCAAACTGCTCTTGCCGTTCTTTAATTTTGAGCTCCGATGGCGATGATAATGGTTCAGAAACTGTCGAATTCTTCCTCCTCTGTTTCTTGCGTTTTTTAAATAATAATAAGGGAACATTATTAAAATGTCTCTATAATTTGATATTTTATACTCTTTTATCTCTAAGTTTTCAAAAATCATCTGTTGTGTCCCTGAATTTTGCATTAATATAACTTCAAATCATATGTTGTAAAAGGAACATGAGAAGAGAAGAGGGCCAGAGAAAGACCCTGGTACGCCTCTCCTATTTTTTCTGTTTTCAACTTGCTCATTTCTGCTTTCAATCTTCACTTTCCCACTCTTGCGTTTTGCGTTTCTTCATTCTGCGTTTGACTTTTATTTTTTTTTTAAACATAACACAACGTTGTTTTAGCTCTAGGTGCTGTGATTTATCTGTTTCACTTGGGAGCAGAATGACTTGAATTTAACCAGTTTGGTTTGGTTCAAATTCCTAAATGCTCTTTTCTTTTTTAAAATAAAATAAAAATAAAAATTAATTAAATTAAAACTAATTAAATAAAATAAAAAACATTTACATAAATTAAAATTAAAATGAAAATTAGAATCAATTAATTTAAAAAATATTTAATTGAATTCTTTTTTTTATTGCAGACCGAAAATTTAACACAGACTGACAATCTAAAAAGGGAGGAGAATTTTGGGAAATTTTTCGAAACAAACCAAAAATTAAAATGATGAAATTGATTTGATTGGAATAATGGAAATTCACAGAGCTTGAATTTTTATCATCACTGAATATTTTTCGAGGGAAAAAATCAAGTGTCAACAATAATAATAATTGAAATTGAGTTTGCTTCTCTCTGCTTTTTACAATTGATTGATTGTTTTTACATTAGCAGCAATGTGTTCTTAACTTCAAATCTATGTTATTTTAAGTATTATGTCTGGAGGATTAGGAAAATAAGTTGTTGTCAGTTGTGATCACATTTGAAAAAATTTTAATGGAGAAATTGAGTCATATTTTTGTTTGGATTGGAACCCAAATTAGTGATTGAGTGGTTAGTGAAAGATTGATAAAAGAAGGATTCACTTGTAAAGCTTTATCCAATGGCAAGATTAAGGTTAATTAATCTTTATCTGGTTAAGGTTTGTTAATAACAACGAAGAAAATAAAAGCAAGGCTGTAGAGTTTTTTCTGAAAGTTTTAAGTGAATCATTTCCATAGTTCATAGTGTGAATGAACTCCATTTTCATTTCTGTAGAGTTTTTTCTGAAAGTTTTAAGTGAATCATTTCCATAGGTTCATAGTGTGAATGAACTCCATTTTCATTTCTGTAGAGTTGTCGACGGTCCGATTTTGCGAGAACGGAACCCGCCGGCGGTCGGTCCTTTTTGAGCAAAGGTTTTGCAAGTTCGTTTCGTTTTCTTTTTCGGTTTGAAAACAGGCAAAGGCGATTAAAGCCGTTTTTGTTGCAATGGTACCGAACTAGTCGGTCTTAAAATTGTTTTTGAGTCGTCACCCATTTCGGGAACCGGTTTTTAAGAAAAACCAAAAAAGATTGACTCCGTTTTAATTTTTGGATAAGGCAAAAGTCCGAACCAAAGATTCAGGTAAGCGGGTAGGGTACGTTAGCCGAAATTACAATTTCGACTAACGCCCGGTTTAAATCGGCCTCTAAAACCAAATTTGATTTTCCGAAATTAAAGTTAAGACTGATTATTTTTGAAAAACCGCTATCTATGTTCCTAATCGGTGATTAAAATCGTTTGTAAAAATCACATTACAGAAAGCGATAAAGTGCTGAAATTTAAATTGCAGAAAAATAAACAGCCCTTAGTTCTAAAAATATTCTTTCTCCAATTTCCGGAGAAAATAATTACAAAGCGTTTCCTAAATTTACATTCTACCCGAATTATTCCCAAATTAAACCCAGCACCCAAAATAAGCAATTCTCAGCAAACCTTGAAAAATTGCAATTAAGTCCTCAGACTTTATGAAAATTACAAACAAGTCCCCGGAGGGAAAATTGCCTTTCGGCACATACGACATCACAAAACAACGAAACAACATTTAAAACACACAAAACACATCAAATTGGCAATTAAAAGCAAAATATGCAAAATTACATTTTGGCCCCCATATTTTGCAAAATTACAAAATGGCCCCAAAAGTTATTTTTATCATAAAAACAACACCGAAACAGTTTATAAACATTCAAAACACGTCAACATGTCAAATTGGTTCAGATTTGGAAAATTACGGTTTTGGTCCTCCAAATTTGGAAAATTACAATTTTGCCCCAAATTGGTAAGTTTCACAAAACAGCCTCACATTCGTGCCAAATGACCGAACAATGATCAAAACATGCAAATACAACCAACATAAGCCAAAACATGTGAATTTACGTTTTAGTCCTCCTAATGTCATGAAATTACCAATCTGCCCTGCACATATATTTTCTTCTCAAAACAGTCCCCAAACAAGCATAACTCCCCTAACATACCCTGGACACAGCAGTCATGAATCAAAGTTACAGATTGCACATGCACATCTGCCCCTTTCTAAGCTGCATATATACTTCCAGCACCCAATCTGCCCAACAACATCGGTTGGAGGGCAGAAACAACAAGCAGATCATTTCTGATCCCTTAAAACAGAAACAACAGCGAAGGACCCGATGCATAACTTCCCAAATATTCACCTTTTTGACACAGAAGCAACAATAACAATGAACGTCCATGCAGATTGACACTTAACAACCAAAGACCAATGCATCCTTAAATTAGGCTTGGCCTGCATGCACAGAGGCATGGGGCTGGGGAACAGGCAACAAAAGGCAGGGATATGGGACTGGTTTAATGAAACTGCATCGCACAGAAGCATACAGTTCAGAGCAGCAAGCAAATCTCCCTCCTTTGATGCTCAACAAACAGACTACATAAAAACACAAGGGAGATATTTGAAACACAAACTACAGGCAGGCATAATTCAACAATGGGCAGCATTTAGTTGACTGCAGACTGTGAAATCAGTCTTCCATTTTACAAACTAAAAATGGGAGAGTTGCATGCATTGGAGCTCATGACAGCAAGACTAGCATCAGCATATCATACCAACATTAACAGGTTAGCTCAAATAGAAATGGCTTCAACAGAACCAACATAGCAGTCCATAGCAACAGATGTAACACACAAGATGGCCATTTACTTAATTATAAAGACACACACTTCATGCAGAATAGGGATTAGGGACCTCAACAGCAAAGGACATAAAAGAAACAGGGAATGCAACTGCACTGTAATTCAACAATGGACTTATTTCAACCCTCAACACAGAAGTAGCAAGAAGCAAATACCCAATCTGGTTCAAACAAAGGCAGATTATTTTCAAACCATATAAAACCCTAAATCCAATTCAACCTTATATATTTTCAAGTCATAATTAAAGTGATCCAAAAAGCTATTTAGCATTACAAAGGGACCAATAGATCAACAACAGAGGGAGTGAACGTAAAATAATAACAACACTGACCTAGACCAAGACATTCAAAGACAACACAAACATGTTATCCAGGAACACAAAAAATTGGAAACAGAAGGCAGGTTGAATCATCCAACCAACAGGAACAGATAAATATTCAGTCTGGATTCCATACATGGTTCAACATATTAAACGGAAACGAAGTAAAGATAAAAACAGTAAAGGACTGACGAAAACTGAAACTGGAGTAATAAACAGAATCGAAAACAGGAATACCTCAGTAATTATCCAAGCTTTCAATCTTTATTGATCCTCCAATTTCTTTACAGCAATTCGTTCTTTACAAGTAATGAAATCCAATTCCTAATTTCTAATTTTTTACAAAAATCCCCAATTTAGAGTACAAAAACCCTAATCCCCGATTTACAGATTGAAATCCCTAATCTCTCAATTCGATTACCCTGACACGAAAATCCTATCCTAATCACACCCCAATCACAGCAATTGACACTCCATTCTATCAATTTTTCACTCAGAAATCGAAAACCCTAAACAGGAGCACTTACAGTTTCTGTTTGAAAAGCTACCCCCGAAAATTCTGAACCTCCCAAAGTTCCCCCCCAGAAAGTTCCAACCCCTATCTCCGTGGCTTCTGCTTCCTTTTATCCTCTCTTTGTTCTTGCTAGCCAAGGAACGCCCTGTGGCCATCGGTTGGCCACGTCCTCTCTCTGAAGGCAGCCGTCTTCAGTCTCTTCGTAGCTTTTCCCTCTGTGCAAGCCCCATTTTTCTTCTCCCTTGACTGCTTTAAGTCCCCTCTGGCCGCCTCCAGTCTCTTCGAAGTCAGGCTTTCTCTCTCTCGTTCGGATTCAACTGGGAATAGTGGGTTCCTCTGTTCGAATTCGTTCTCGTTTTCCCTTTCTCATTCGCCTGAAGCCTTCGAAGGCTTCTGCCTTCTTTCGATCGATTCCTTCTGATTTCTTTTTATTTTTTTT
>CANUEY010207496.1:0-14785 GCA_948099555.1 Croton setiger
TATATATATATATATGCATAAATTATGCTTATGCTTATATATATGTAAAACTTTTCATTATTATTTTTACAGGCAATATTAATTAATTTCGTTTAAAATTTGAAGTTTTAATAAAAACTGATATGTCATTAATGAAAAAAAATATAGCTACTAATATAAATAATAAAATAATAATAATTATGATTTAAAACTAAATTTAACCATTAATTTTAAAAATATAATTAATTCAATTTCTAATATTTGTAATAAAAATTTTACATATCTAAATACTAATATCTTAAATATACTAACATCATAAATTAAAGTTTTTTTTTTTTACAATCATTTATAAGATTCAATTTTTTTTTTTTACAATCATTTATAAGATTCAAAATTCTATATATATATATAATATATATTCAAAACTTTCTATTATTATTTTATTCACAATTAATATATTAAATATGAAAATTAATTAATATATTAACTATAGCAATTAATGTAAATAATACAGACAGTAGTTATAGTCAAAAATTAATTTTTGACGATATTAAATATATAATAAATCTATGTAAATTTCATTATAGCTACCATTTGTAAAAACGGTAACCCTAACTCTCATGTGTATAAATAGTAGTCATATGGATACTTTGTTTGTCGCAGACCTCTGAATCAAACATTTTACTTCTATATTTTTTTTTTTTTAAATTTGCTTAACTTTTGTGCACTTCCGCAGGCTTTATAGATTTTTCATTTGTTATATTTTCAGAGAAAAGAAATATGTTATTTTTTTATTTTTATGTTTTGCATTAATATGTTTAAATTTTTCTTTAATTTTTAAGGTTCTTTTATCTATTTTGTAGAATTTAATCTTTATGTTGAAAGTTTCTTTTAAATTTTTTCCTTCTAAACCGTCATTTCTAGAAATTAATATATTCTTATTATTTAGATGAAATAAGGTTAATATTCTAATTATAGAATATAGTATTAATAAAATTCTAATAAGATTTAGAGGCAAAAATCTCAGAAAAAATTGAAATTAATAAATATAATTATATTTCAACATATCAGGTTAATATTCTAATATTCTAATTATAATATTGATTTAATTATTTATTTTGACAAAAATATGAAACAAATTTTTTATTTAAAATTCAAAATACACTTAAACTTAATAATAATAACAAACATATAACAAAGATTTATGGGCAAAAATATCAAAAAATAAAAATCTATATATCCATCTATATCTATATAATATATAATAACAAAGTATTATCTTAAAAATAGAAATTATTTTAGATTCATATTTTTAAGCAAATAAGTATAATTTGAGATCAGAAAAGATGATCTAACCTAAGTATTAGTAAGAGCATAAATATTTATAACATATAAAAGCTAAAAGTGTGTTGATAATATAGTATTTAGCATATGTTTAAAATGCAATTTAAAATAAAAAATATTGTTTATTTTATGTATTTTTTATTATTATTATTATGTAATTTACAATTGAAGATTTATAGTTAATTTTCTTCATTCTATGGACTTTATCAAATCATTTTTAAATAATAAAAATTTGATTTTTTAAAATTTTAGCTAAAAATAATAATTATGGTAATAATCTCTTAAAAAAATTGTCATCATAATAATGAGTCTTAATATTAAATAGAATATTAAATATGAACAATTTTCAAGCATAGATATGTTACAAACTTTTTTTTTCTTGACAATATAATTATAGATAAATTTGAATTTCATATCAAATTTAAATTATGGAAACCATATGATAAAATAAGTGTTATAGGCCCTCTTGGTGCAGCGGAAAATATTAAGATGTGGAGGTCAAAAAAATTAGGTTGGAAGTCTCATCCAACAAATTCTCTCCAAAAACTATTTGGGTGTATGAGTTGTATGCATGCGTGAATAAAAAAATATAAAATAGAGTTACCATCGCACAAAAAATTAATTATTTTTAATATTGTCATCTTTGCTATTTTGATTGGATTTTTTCGCGTTATTATCAATTAAATGAATGGAAATTTAAATACCTTAATTTTTTTAAAGATTTCTAAACTGATTAAAATTATTATTACAAGACACATTATGTACAATGGTAAGACATTACCAACACATATTTTAGGTCTATATTGATATTAATATATGTTTTAATTATTATTTTACAATTATCTATATAATATATAATAATAAAGTTTTGTCCTAAAAATAAAAACTATTTTTGAATTGATGTTTTTAAACAAATTGTGTATTTATTTGTGTTTATAAATTTACGCTGATTTCCTATTTTTTTATTGTAGACATTATAAAATTATATTTCAATTTTTTTTTGAAAGGTAATAATATTATACTTTTATTAACAATATAGTATATCAATAAAATTATTTTTAATCTATAGCTATAGCTCGAGTGGTTTATAAATTTATTTTTCTCTCCTTAAAAAGGTCAATTTTAACAAACTCTACTTAATAAATTTAAATATGTCACAGCTCACCCTATTCTCCTCTCATTTCCACTACCGCTAACTCTTCTGCCATTAGCACATTGTATTGCGATGAAGATGATTTCTATTCCTGATTCTCAATCCTCTTCCTTCTTTATTTATTCTTCTCAGTCTAAAGTTCCACTAATAGGCTAGCAAGTGATACAGGTTCATGTGTATTATCAAGTTTTTTATTTTTCCAAATTACTTTAGAGGAAGACAAATGAAGGGATGACTATCATAGCTTCATCTTATTTGTTTGATGCCGCTCGTTACATTGATTAACATTTTCTATGATTTTGCAATCTCATCATTTTCGATCGATGGAGATCGGCTTCTTATCTCCTCGACAATGCCATAGCCGTTTGGTTAAAAAAAGAGCAAGGAAATTTGTACATTTATTTTAGGTTGATTTGGTTTTCCATTTTGAAATTTGTTGTTGTTTGCTCAGATCTACCTTGTTATTCTTTTTTGTAGGGTTAATTGTTTTTGTTAGTTTGATTTTGTAACTCTAAAATCATTGATTCCTTTTTTTATTCTAAAATTTAACAAAATTAGGAATATTTGATTTTTATTTTTCTGAAATCAAATCTGTTGATTTTTTTTTATTTTTAAATAAAAAAAATTTATTTTTTGTTCTTCAAATCAAAGAACAGTGTTTGGGGATTTTAAGATTTTGTGGGATTTTTTCGGTCGATTTGTACACCAAAGGAGGCATAAGGGAGGATTTCAAGTCCTTATATGGTGGTCGCCGACAGTGATAAGGGTTGAGGAGGCGGTAGAGCAGCAATGTTTGGTTGTTGCGTTTTTAGTTTTAATCGCGACTAGGATTTGCGATATTTGAGCCTTTCCGACTAGTTTCACCATCGTTAAGGGGTGGCCAAAGGTTGCTCAATGTTTGAGTAATTGTCTGGAGGTGGTCACCGATGACGGCAAGGGCAGATGGAGGCTGGACTGTGGGCGATGCAACCTAGAGTTTCTGATTGGTTTTGCTACTCGAGGAAGAGGATGACTAATAATTTCCAGTTTGGCCGTCCTCATTTTCTGTTGTCCAAAATGGTCCTAAGTGAAGTGCTGCATTTTAGTTGAAATGACAATGTTTTGATCATGGCAGAGAGACATGTTTGTTTATGTTTTTTTTATAAGATCTCTGAAAAGTCTTGCTTCATCTTTATATGTGTTTGTGTGGATTTGTTGTTTGATTCGAGAAATTGAATTGGATTTCACACATATACTGAGAGTTTTTAGGATGCTTAATAGTAAGTTTTTTTGTTTATGTTTTGTTTATGCTATTTAAGTTTTAAATACACTGCACTTTTACATAGTTTCTTGAACATAAAGCCTTTCTTTATAATTTCCAGCCATTTGAAGTGAATGTTGGCTATGACTTGGCGATACGATGCTCTAATAGTTTTGTTTATAAATATTTTATATTTTTTTATGATTTGTTTATATTTTTTGTTTATGCTCGTGGAAGATGAAAGAACTTTGATTGGTAAATTGGAGAAGATTTTGCAGTTTCTACTAGAACATGTTAAAAATGATGATGCTATTACAAGTTGTTTATTATTTGTTTATAAATTGTTTATGTTATGTAATTTTTACATACACTTTAAATTTCATATAACTATCAAGAATTTCATATAACTAATAAGTTGCCGTGGAAGTAAGGGGCAAATTGTAATTTATATAAAATATAGGGGTCCATCTATAATTTTTATAAAATATAGCATTCAAACTATAATTTTTATAAAATAAGGGTCTACTTTTATTTATGAGTAGTTTAATATGTAAATATTAAAAAGTGGATGGTTTAAAAATAAGAGTAGCTAGTTTGAAAACAAATTGTTAATTATAGTAGACTTTTATATTAAACCCCCTAGACTTATTTCTGACAGATCATTTAGATTCCGTTTATAACTGCAATATATAATACAAATGATATGTGATTAAATGCTTGTGGAATATGATAGGAATTTAATAAATATCTAATACAAAATAAGTCATAATATGCTAAATTTATGAAATAACATAACCAGTAAACAAATTGAGAAAATTACAAACTTACGCAATGAGTGTTTCATGAGCTAGTGATATTTGTGGATTAATTTCATTATGCTTACACAGATTTGTTGTAATTGCAAATCAGCCTGTAATCCATAAATAATATGAATAAAATATATTATAATATAAAAATTTACACAAAATATGCAAATAAATATAAGTAACAAAAAACTAAAATTAAATAAACAAACCACCATAAAAACCGGCCTTGAAATTTAACATTGCTATTGCAAAATGCCCATGACTATTGAAATGATCTTCTATTAACTTATTACACTATTTTATCTCTATATTTTATATAGGGTAATTACTTTTGGGTTCCTGAACTTTAGCTTAATATACTCGTAGGTCCTTCTATTTTAGAAATTGTATCAACGGTTCCCTAACTTTTGAAAAAATAGACTCTCGAGTCCTTTCGTCCACTTTGACCGTTAGTCAACGCAAAAGTCAACGTTTTTTTCTTTCAAAAATAACAAAACTACCATTTGGTTTAATTGAATCGACCATAGTTTATTTGAATAAAAAATAACCCAAAGTAAGGCTCAAACTTGAGACCTTTTAGAAGTTAGGCTACATGTTAACCAACTGCACCACAACACTTTTAGTATATTGAACTGACTAGATATTATTTTATTGTGTAAAGTACAACCATTCACCTTTTATCTCTATAGCAATTAGCTATTATTTCAATTAAAAATTTTATTAAATAATTACATATTTATTTTTTAATCATCCTAGACAAGTCTGAAAGTTAGACCCTAAAGTTTAACTTTTCCGAAAAATTAAAAAGAGTTTACAGAAAATTTAGTGTTTATTTGGAGAAATTAACAAAAATTACAAAACTCATACTTTTTATTTGGAGAAATTAACAAAAATTAGAAAACTCATATTTCTAATTCAATGAAATGAAATATTTATTGTGGGATCCGATGATACAATTTCCAAAATAGAGGGATCTCAGAGTACATTAGGCCAAACCTCAGGGACCCTCGATGATACAATTTCCAAAATAGAGGGACCCCAGAGTACATTAAACCAAACCTCATGGACCCAAAAATAATTACCCCTAAAAAATATGAGTTTTCTAATTTTTGTTAATTTGTCTAAATAAAAAATATGAGTTTTCTAATTTTTGTTAATTTCTCCAAATAAAAAATATGATTTTTCTAATTTTTGTTAATTTCTCCAAATAAACACTAAATTTTCTGTAAACTCTTTTTAATTTTTCAGAAAAGTTAAACTTTAGGGTTTAACTTTCAGACTTGTCTAGGATGATAAAAAAATAAATATGTAATTATGTAATAAAATTTTAATTGAAATAATAGCTAATTGCTATAAGGATAAAAGGTGAATTGTTGTGCTTTACATAATAAAATAATTTCAAATCATTTTAATACATTAAAAGTGTTGTGGTGTAATTGGTTAACATATAGTTTAAATTTTTAAAGGTTTCAGTTCAAGCCTTCCTTTGGGTTGTTTTTTATTTTTATAGTGAGTGAAGCCCACAGGTTTGATTTAATAATTAGACTGGTCTGATTCAAATAAACCATAGTTCGATTCAATTAAACCAAAGAATAGTTTTGTCATTTTGAAGAAAAAAAACGTTGACTTTTCCGTTGACTAACGGCCAAAGTAGACGGAAGGACCTGAGAGTCTATTTTTTCAAAAGTTAGAGACCCGTTGATACAATTTCTAAAATAAAAATACTTACGAATGTTAAACTAAATTTCAAGGACAAAAATAATTACCCATTTTACATATTACACTAATTTTATTTTTTATTTAAATAAATATATTAGTTTGACATTCGGTTATATTTTGTCATAATCCGTTAACATATTTTTATAATCTCCAAAATACCCCTGCCCATCATCTTCTTTCTGCCCCAGACATTATTATTATTATTATTATTATTTTTTTTTTTCTAGTTCAAACTCACCGGAAAATGAGTTAAATACAAATTCAGGTACTCCATTCCAAGGTGTTTAAAGCAAACTCGTCGAAGTGTCTTCTATTTCCTCTGCTCTGTTTTCTTTACAATGTATGTTCACTTTGCATGGTCATGGTCTGCAACTCCTTATCACCTCCATTAACTTGATGTGTAGTCTTCTTCTAAATCTTTATTGTAATATGAATCTTTTTTTTTAATAGATTGTAATTTGAATGTTCTTTCTAGTGTTTTATATTTGAATCAAAACAACAATCTTCTTTGAGATTGAAACTGGATCTGAACTTCAAAGGTGAAAATTGAATCAAGTGGCCAGCAAATTCCAGTTTTAGGCTTTGGAACGGCTGAATTTCCATTTGGAAATTACAAATCCGTGAAAAAAGCTGTGATTAATGCCATTGTAGTTGGGTACGTACACTTCGACACCGCTGCTGTTTGGCGACGCCATAGCTGAAGCTCTCCAATGCGGCAAATAGAGATGCATGTCTAGAGAAGCAAAGCTTTGAACTTGAAGAGTATTTTGGTGTTGCTGCTAGAGAAATTGCGAAACCGGACGAAGCTTTTCATAAATATTGATGCTGGAATTGTGTATATATATATATATTTTTGTTCTCAAATGACTGAAATTTGTGGTTTTCTATATATATTTTCCCTTTATATTTACTTACATGTTTAGGTGTTTTTTTAGTTGCTTCATTTGAAATTAAGAAATGAACTTAGAATATACAACTTGATCGAATGCTCCTTTGGTAGCTATACTTGAGCTAACTTTTCAACAAAGTTCTCTAACATGCATATATAATCCCAACCACTGACGTTCCATGATAAATTGGACTAAATATATATGATAATCATGAATTGTAAAAATAGATATCAAACCGGACATAAATTGTCATTACCCGTACGTTCTCGTTGAAAGAGAGTTATTTCATATTAGATAGAAATTTTACAATATTCCATGCTGCACGGAAAAAGAGATATTTAGTGAAAATATTCACGATCCTGTGAAAATATCCACAATATATGGAAAAAGAGAATATAGTGAACATAAATTTTTACTATTCGTACAAAAATATTCATGACAAATCAAAATTACTTCCTTTCTAAAATAATTACTTCAAAAGAGGTTGTTAATCATGCCAAGAGTAAAGCGAATTTGAATAAGTTAAATTTAAACCCAAATTAACCTAAATAACTTAAAATTAAATATTATTTATTCCTTTCGTTACCCTCGTTGCACAATGTGCGAGTTTCATGATATTCACACTTTTGGAAAGAGAAAAGATATTAGGTAGAAATTTCACAACTCTATGGAATATACACGACATGTGAAAAAAGTAGTTATAATGAGCAGAATTTTTCACATTACTAGTGAAAATTTTCACGTTTTTCGAAAAGAGAAGAGGTATTAAGTCAAAATTCATAACCTTGTGATATACGTGACGTGTGAAAAAAATGCTATATTGAGTGTGAACCCTTACCGGAGGAGTGAGGACCCCTTCCGAGCTGCCGGGCCTATCCGCGAGGGAAGTCAGTTGGCCAGGAATGTTCACTCGAGTTGAAATGTGTGTGTAGAGTCGCCACTTAATTTCTTTTGTTGAAGGGGAAAAATTAAGGAAGAACCCCTAGTGACTCCATTTTGCGATTGACCTATTTCTAACTTAATCGCCTCAATAGATGAAATGCAGTAGTCTTCGAACCCGATGTGGATTCGGAGGTTATATCATGCATTCATATCCACGATTATTTTCCCTTAATGTATGCAATGCAGGAATGAAGACTTGGAAAGGATCTTAGGGAGAGGGGAGACCTGCTATTCGAAATCATATTTCGAATGAAATATGTATGCCTACATACTCTCGTTTGAATGAAAGATCAAGGTCAATGTAGTTCAAATTGCCTATTTAAAGGCGTGATGGAGGGGTGTATGTATGTATGCATGCTATGAGTGTGTGGAAGTGTATTTAGGCCTTTTGGCCAAAGAGGGAGTTCATCGACATCCGTGGTCGAAAAGGTAGTTTATCGACGTCCGTGGTCGAAATGTAGGCCTAGTGATCGAAAGAGGAGTTTATCGACTTCCATGGTCAAAAATTTGTGTAATGTAGGCCTAGTGGCCGAAAAAAGAATTTTATGACTTCTGAGGTAAAAAATTGTGTTATGTAGGCCTAGTGGCCGAAAAAAGAGTTTTACGACTTCCGAGGTCAAAAATTGTGTTTTTTGATGTCTCCGCTGGGTGAGGTTGATTTTTAGGCCTTTTGGCCAAAATGTGTATTTTGTATCTTTCCATTGGGGAAAATGAATTTGTTAGGCATTGGGGCCAAAAGTGTGATTTTTAGGGTGGCGCTGCGGCAAAAAGTCTTTATTTGAAATGGCACTGTGGCCGAAATTCGGTTCAAGTGGCGTTGTGCCAAAAATTGTGATTATGCGATGCAAATATCATGTATGCATGATGGTAAGAGA
Organism: Croton setiger; assembly: GCA_948099555.1. Classification (NCBI taxonomy): domain Eukaryota; kingdom Viridiplantae; phylum Streptophyta; class Magnoliopsida; order Malpighiales; family Euphorbiaceae; genus Croton; species Croton setiger. Next base: position 8,949 of record CANUEY010207496.1, read on the forward strand.
GAATTAAATCAAAGAGATTGAGTTTCGAAACATACCTGTTGTAATTGGCGTCCACTCCTTAGCTTTAGCTTGATTTAGACTTATTTTATTATGATTTTATGAATGAAATGCAAGTTATCACAATAATGCAATGTACAAAACAGTAAAGAATTGCATGAAGATGAAGAATCACCCTAGGCAAAAAGGGAGAAGAGAGCGGACATCAACACAACTCAAGGTGTGGAGAAAAATGAAGTTTGAGGGGGTATTTATATGGTTAAACTCGGCCAAAAGTCAACCGAGGGCGGCCCTGAGCGCCTTGGATGGTGGCCAGGGCTGACTCTGGAGGGCGGCCTGGGCTGCCCCCAGAGGGCGGCCAGGGTTGCCTTGCCTCCGCAACTCGCGCGTTTTTCATTCCGGAGCCTTTTCGGGACGTTCCGGGACTCCGATGACTTTTCCGAGGGTATTTCTGTGACCCTCGTAAAATCCCGAACATTTCAAATATCATGAAGGCATACTTCCGGTACTGTTTTCTGAAAACGTCCGGTCCGGCTCGACTATCTGCAATCTGCAGAATTCGATTTTTCGGATCTCAAAATTCTAAGTATTCACAGACCAAAAATTTTCACAATACATAATATCTTGTTCTTTGCAAAAAGAAGATATATCGGATAGAAATCACAACCCTATGGAGATATGCATGACACGTGGAAAAAGTGATTATATTAAGCAGAAATTTTTACAATAGATGTGAAAATATTCAGACCATTTGAAAAGAGAAAAAATATAAAGTGTAAATTTCACAGTCATGTGCAAGTATATAGGATGTGTGGAGCAATGGACTATAGTGGAAATATACAGATTTTTTGGAAATAGAAGAGATATTTTGGACACATGTTGTGCTATATACAAAGCTTGTGAAAAAACTGGTTATATTAATTAGAAATTTTTACAAAACTCTGAAAATATCAACTACCATACAGTTACATCATTTAATGTTGTTATATTTTTTTTTAATTTATATATTTTTAATTTATAAATAATTTAAAGAACATAAGAAAATTAATTATAAATTTTAATAAATATAAATCATTAAGTCACATTTGTCAAAATTAATATTATAAAAAATCAATAATATTGTTATAGTCACATTTGACAAAAAGCTAATAACCTGATACGACATCGTATACAGAGCATCCTGAAACCGCGTTATAGTTGTGCGCAAGAAAGGAAAGCGTAAGAATAATTAATTTGTGTTCGGTGTTTTAAAATGGAAAGGCGATGGCATTTTCGTAAAAAGAATAAAGGCAGAGTCCAAATTAGGTATAAAAGAGTATTTTAATTCCATGAAAGGCACTGTCATCGAGCTGTGTGAGGCAGAGAAAGCTCAACAAATTAGCTACAAAATAAATTCCTTCTCATAATCAACTCAGTATTACAGAGAAAGCTCAAGAAATTAGCTCTCTGCATCAATAATTGGATTAAGTTTTCGACTCTAAGTTCTAAGCTGTCTTTGTTCTAATGGAGGATCGTAAGGAGGTACCACTCTCTTTCTTCTCTTTTTGTTTGTCTCGAGATAAGACTAGAAAAAAACAGTTATTTTAGCTTTCTTGTTGATTTTTGCTCTGGTTTAAGAAACTAAAAGATTGCAAATCACTTTACTAGTAAATAAGCAGTTTTTTTTCTTCTGTATCATTGTGCCAAACTATTTTCTCGCCTTTTCTGTGTAACCAAAATACTGAAATTTCACAAACTTATTAAAGGTTTTGTGCTTGAAATTTGATTTTGTAATTTTTACAGATTTTGGGATTGAGATCTGGTAGAATGAAAATTTTCAATTGGTTGTTTATTGGCCTCGAAAAGTTACTTTACCTGTGAAGAAACATTCAAACTAAGTAATCATTCAGTTCTTTCTTCAAACATCTGTAGCAGTCAAATATTCCCCTATTTAAAAAATAAAATAAACTCTTGAATTTTCAAATGTCAGCACAATTATTCTACTATCTCAAAATCATTCCAATCGATTTTTCATTTTATTGACTTTTTCTTAATATTTATGGCTTTGAATTTCATAATGAATTTAGAGCTACTGTATTGTGCTGAACCAAAGAAAGTTTGACTGGGGAATTTAGTTTAATTATTGTCTTTTTTTTTTCAAAGGTTTAATTATTGTCTTGTGCTTTGGCTAGTTGTAAATGTCATATCTTTCAAGTTGCAATTTTGGGTGAAAAAAATGATGTTGATTCTTTTTAGGTAAATTAAACACTAATTAATTTTATCATTTGTGAAGAAAAATGCACCGTGGCTATCAGTACCCCAATTTGGGGATTGGGATCAGAAGGGTGAATTGCCAGATTATTCCATGGATTTTACGAAAATTAGGGAAATGAGGAAGCAGAACAAAAGGGATGTTTCAAGAGCTAGTCTTGGCAATGAAGATGAACTCATTAACCCAACCGCAACCAGCGCCAAAATGCACGATGATCATCATCAACACCATGACCCATACCATCAGAGCCATCACCACACCACAAATGTAAGATTTGATTCTTTAGCCAGATTTATATCTTCATCTAGTACTGTCACAATCAAAGAAGAATGACATAATAAAGAATATGTGTGGTAGCAGATTGCATGTGATATAGTGGCACAGAAATTGCACAGTTTTGTATATTAAACCTGGTGGGTCATTGTTGGAAAGTAGCTGGTAGCATTTATTTAAATCGTATCAATTATATGGCCTTTATTAATTAAAAATCTTAGTTCCAGAAAAATATATAAATATTACAAAGATAAAGCTTAGTCCACTTCACGGGAAGAGACTATAAAATTTGGGGGTGGCCGACCAATTTGATGCTGGGGGGCGGCGCCAGAAAAACTAGGAGGTCGGCAAAGAAAAATTTTACCTAAAATTGGGGGACCAAGTTCAGTTCATTCTGGATTCCCCCAGTCAAGTGCCTCCTTTAATGCATTGAGGCCAGTTTGGCATAGGAAAGTATCTTGTTTGTTATGAATTTATTTTATTAAAAAAGCACTGCATAATGGAGTCCAAAGCTGAAAGGAATATACTGAAACACTGTATTAATAAAGAATAAACTTAATAATGTCCTATAGTTATTATGCTTAGTTTATTTTATGCATGTGATGATGCATGGATGTAAAGACTTTTAGGTTGAAGAAAGGTGTAATATATATAATTGGAGAACACCAAGGATATTGGCAACTAGAAAAGATGAGCAATGTCTTGGATCAAAGCCAAGTATTTAAAATTAAATTAGGTAGATTATAGAGATATGTGCTTAATGAGGGAAGTGAAGATAATCTTTTACATACCTAGTTTATACCTAATTGCAAGTGGTGCCTATGCAATGCAAACAAACTAGTTTTGGAGCATTCAGTATGGGGCCAGTTCCACTTTATATTTTTGTCTGGTTTGTTTAGTATCAGATCTTCTATCTGGAAAGTGGCATTATAGGATTAAATTACTAACTGATTTAGCAAATACAAAGTCTCCAACTAAAGTAAAAAATTTTAATTTCAATTGATTTGTTCCTAGTGTTCATGAAATCATTCCAATAAGTAGGCATTTGGATTTGGTTTGAGTATAAATATATAATGGTGATTACTAATTTCATTTTCTTTTACTAAGTGTTGCTGTAAATAGTAATATATGATTGATTATGGTCATTGTTAATTTTCTCAAACAGACAAGGAGAAGTATCTTCAGCTATTTCAACTGCTGTGTTAAAGCCTGATATTGTCCTTTCGCTCAATCACTTGTAATGATATGTAATTTGGAGACCACTATTTTATTTATAATCTTTGTATGTTTTCGGGATTCCCTTTTTTTTATAGATTTTCTTGACTATTATTTTTGGAGGAAAAGAATGATGTCTTCTGTAAATTGCATTGATTGAATGGTAGATTACGAGGACAAGGGACCTAATTGATTAAAGTTGTGGGTTGTCATGGTCTGCCTGTGGGTGCATAGAGTAGATTTGGGAAGGCAATTGTGTTGTAATCTGCTTCTTGTGAAATTATGAATTTTAGCTTTTGACATCAAAAGGGAATTTTTACTTTTTTTTTTATTTTTAAGGTAGGGACCAGTTGAATGAGGAGCAGTTGTGGCCTTTGCTTTTTGTTTCTATATGCTAGGTATTTACCGCGCGGGTGTGTAATTTTAATAACTGCATCATCTGCCGAATACAGCTTCAACTTTAGCCAAAAAAAAAAAAAAAAAAAAATCAACAAGCACTCCAATTTTGTGAAAAACTATTTGTGCACCTATAAGTATACAAAATGTTTACACTTATGATCTTGGGCGGGTGAAAAGGATGAAAAGTTTATAACATAATTTGGCGACCTTGGTGTGTCAAAAGGATTAAAAGATTAAAACATAATTTGGCACCTCAACTTTAGTCTCTAGGTAGAGATAAAAAATGTCATTTTTCATCCAAATAGCTGTCTTTCAATTTTGACACAAATAAATATATCAAATCTAAATTTTTGTTATGAGTAGTCAGAATATGGTTCAATTTGGATGGATAGTCCTGATTTAATCGGAAAATTGAAAACAACATTTGGACCATTTTATTTTTAGTTACTAAAATTTTGAGACGTGTTTTCACCATCTTCCGATCGTCATCTGTGAAATTTGAGGGTACCCATAGATCTTGGTCGTGGAAAATTTGTAAGATTGTGGAAATCTTGGAAATCTTAAAAAAAAAAAAAAAACTGATGGAATTAAACAAATTTTAGTATTTTTGCCCTTGATTTTTATTGAATGTATTTTGTTTGTCTCTCTTTTATTGAATTTTTTTTTATTTGAATCCTTTTAAATTAGTATTTAATAATAATAAATTCTAATAATCCTCACAATTTTGATAGAACTTGTTGACAAAATGACAATTAAGAGGGGAGTGAATTAGTTTGCGGAATAAAAATTTGGTTTAGAATGGAAGAAAGATTTTATAGAGGTTCCGATGTTAACAAATCCTATGTCCACTTCTTAAATTCACTCAAGAATTGGGTTCCACTAAACAAACTAGAATTACAATAGTGTTTTTTAAGCTAACACCTAATTTAGAGTTTGAAAGGCTAATTCTTTAAATCTTAACAACAAAGTAATGAATTTTAGATGCTCACTCAACAACCTTCACATATAGAAATTGAATACAATAAGATTTGAGTACAAAGAGTGCTTAAGAGGCTATAGTAAATTGATTGCTCATTTATTATAACTTCTTAATGGCTGTAGGAAGGGTTATTTGTACTCACAACAACCCTTCTAACCTTTACACAAAGTCTTCAGAAATCCCGTGACGCATTTAATACCTTCAACGGACACTTGCTTCGTTCATTAATGTCATGTCACATCAGATCTACCCATTGGAATTTGTTTGTCGCGGGCGTAACACTTTCTGTCGCGAGCGCAACCATACTCTGTTCTAGAAGTCAAGTTCCTGTATTAAGAGCGAAGCCTTCTGAGTGGATAGTAGTGGATGTGTAGCGTCCTCTCTTATACCTTACGTTATAAAACATGTCATATATTTTTTTTTTTTAAAACTTATATCTCCATTTAATTATCTTGTTAAACCATACCACCACATAATAACTCAACATATAACATACATAATGATTCTTATTTACTTACATGCCATTTTGCCTTATTATCTCAAACGTAATAAACATATATATATACAAGCCAAAATATAAGGGTAATGCTATACAGGAATAGCATTAAACAAAAGTCTATATGCAACTAGTACAAATGATGTGACGAGAGGAAGAGAGGCCTAGGCTTCAGCTGTACCGACCTGAGCTATAGACCGGTGAAGTCTCAGTACTTCACTCAAACA
>CANUEY010207605.1:0-14769 GCA_948099555.1 Croton setiger
TAGCACGATTATAAGCAAATTCAATGAAAGGCAAACAATCTTCCCAAGCATTCAAATTCTTTCCAACAAGAGCTCTCAACAAAGTACCTAAAGTTCTATTCACTACCTCAGTTTGTCCATCCGTTTGAGGATGACAAGTAGCAGAAAATAACAATTTGGTACCTAACTTTCCCCAAAGCACACGCCAAAAGTGAGATACAAACTTAGTATCTCTATCATTAACAATAGTTCTAGGCATGCCATGCAATCTAACAACTTCCCTAAAGAACAATTCGGCTACATGAGATGCATCATCAGTTTTATGACAAGGAATAAAATGAGCCATCTCACTAAACCTGTCAACAACAACAAATATGCTATCTCTCCCCTTCTTAGTCCTTGGCAACCCTAAAACAAAATCCATGCTAATATCAATCCAAGGAGAACTAGGAACGGGTAAAGGCATATACAAACCATGCGGTATAGACTTGGACTTAGCTTGTTTACAAGCTAAGCAAGCTTTACACACTTTAGCAACATCCTTCTTCATATTCGGCCAGAAGAAGTGTTCATTCAAAATATCCAAAGTCTTATCAATGCCAAAATGTCCCATCAAACCACCACAATGTGCTTCTAATACAAGTAAATCATGCATAGAACATCTAGGCATGCAAAGTTTATCACCTTTAAACAAAAATCTCTTTTTTTTTTTTTTTTTTTAAATTATTTTTTTTTTTTTTTTTTTTTTTTTTTTTTTTTTTTTTTTTTTTTTTTTTTTTTTTTTTTTTTTTTTTTATCTTATGTGTTTTCAACTTTTGCTTATTGGTATTGAATGCAAATCGATTTCAGTAATTAGATTGAAACAAATGAAGATCTTTGAATTTGTAGGTTGGAAAAAAAATAATTGTACTAATTATTTGATCTCATTGTTGCATTCATCTATCACTTTGTATTTATCATTACCTGAATATAAGTTATATTGTAGCACTTGCAATTGGAAATGTTATCTTGCATTATACAACGGTTGCTTCTCAGCCTGCTTAGATCTTCAACTTTGCTATCATTATATTTTCCCAGTCAAATCTAGGAGAAAGCTCCATATGTTGAGAAGGCCTTTTGGAAGAAGGCATAATATGAGAAAGTTGTAAACACATATGAGCATCAACAACTGTCATACATTTACTTTTCCTTTTAATTTAAATCTATGATGTGCTGGATTTCTATAAATTCTTCATCTTCTCTTTTTGGTGATTTCCCGGTTTTGCTACTTTAAGTTTTATGCTTAAAACTAATTTCCAATGGTTTTATCAAGCAGTTTTCAGAGTCTAGAAAATTAAAATTGATCAATTGTGCAGAATATCTTTTTACAAAAAGAAGGATGAACAAATAAAATGGATAGGTGATCGGATGCAAACTGTGGGATGGCTTGTAACTGTTTTGGCAAATGGGTGCATGTGAAAAAAGTAAAAAGAAACAAATAAAATTTAAAAGAGCTAGTGAGGCATGTGTATTATTTGTGATAGTGGGAGCTGTTTGCTGAGAGTGTGACCTTGTTATTATAGTGGGAGCTCTTTTGTAATGGAAAAACTTATGTTGTATGTTTTTGTAGGAACTCCTACAAGAAAAGCAAGAAAATGGAGAAAGTTTTGAACATTATAAAACCCAAACCCAACCCACAACAGCAATTAAGAGATTGGCAACGCAGGCTTCGTCAAGAGTGTCGCAATATCGAGCGCCAAATCCGAGGCAATTTGCCAAACTATACTTATTCATGATTTTTTTTCGTTGCATGGATCTGGGGTTTTGATTAGTGGATGTTGTTGAATTTGTTTTATTTACTTGTGGTTGAATTGTAGATATACAAAGAGAAGAGAAAAATGTACAGAAAGCAATCAAAGAAGCTGCCAAGAGAAATGACATGGGTTCTGCCAAGGTATTACTTCCTACTTTACCCTATCAAAATCAATTAAGAAGCGTTTTTGCAATTTTAATTTCGTTGCTTGACCAGTTTGACCCCTTTGCTGAACCTGTCCGTTAGGTTGTTATTCTTTCAAGCTGAGGATTTAAAGATATAAAATATTGAATTTTTTTTGCTGAATTTACATGGAAACTCGCAATTCGAGTCTGGGGTTTCTCTCAGTTTCTTCAAGATTTCACATCATTCTGACTTTTAAAACAAAATATTTGGTACAAGCAAATGGTAAAGATGGTAGTGTTAGTAACTTTGGTGGTTTTACATATTAACTTGTAGCCAAGTGTGCTACAGAAGTTGAAAGTGTGAGTTTTTACATTTGGGCCAGCATTTCCTTGTTTTCTTGAATATATTAAACTCGTAAAGAAAAGAAATAACATACAACATGTTTGTTAATTAATTTGGTTATTGTTTGACATCCTACAACGCTTACAATGAATGTGCATTCTATTTCATCCACACCTCAATTTTGGATCTCAGATCTCCATCTCCAAAATTGTATAGCTCTGGGTGTAACACCAATTGCCAGGGAATATATTGTTTCATTTTTATTTCTTGTTATTTAATTTAGAAGTTTTGGAGCACAATTCTTATGTGAATACTGCATGCTAGATGGAGTAATGCTCAATCGTTGATGTTGTACAGCAGTGTCTGTCCTTTCTAGCTGTAAAACTTTCTTTCTTCTTGGGGGTGTTTAGGCATAAAGTATGGATTGAAATTTTTTATTTTTTTAATGATTTTCATTTTTTCATTAATTGCAGGCACTTGCTAAGGAACTTGTGAGGTCTAGAAAGACAGTGAATCGGCTTTATGAAAATAAAGCGCAAATGAATTCAATATCAATGCACCTTGGTGAAAGCGTCGGTATGTACATCTCATATTCAGCTTATGCTATAAGTTTTTGCTCTAAATATTGCAGCTGGATGCAAGTTATCAGTTGTGTTCTTTGTCTACGGTACTGTAGTAGCTTTGTGATTCTAAGTATCTTAATTCTAAATGAGAAGCTAAAGATTGAGGCACTGCACTTTGTTTTATAGTAAGGTCGATGGCTAGATTTTGTGGTGAGCCGTTTGGTGGTTAGAATGTGTTGTGAGCCTCAATGCCCTTTTTAAATCTTGCTAACTTCAGGATTAGCATTCCCAGCATGTGAGTAAGAAGTAAATTTTTCTGACTCTCTGGAGCATAAAATGTTGGATGACCCATTGCAGGATACCATCCTTTGTGGTCACAAGATGAATTAAATGAACCATAATAAAGACTGTTTTATGATTTAGTAGAATATCAAGCTGTTGGTTGTATGAATATGGCAGAAGAAATAAAGTTCTTATTAGTTATCACCATGTAAGGAGTTTTTGGGGATGGAGGTGAGGAGTACTCTTGGGTGGTAGATTATTTTTTGAAATTCTCCTTTGATCTGTACATAATGAAATTGCTTAATTTCTATGGTTCTGATTTCTCATTATTTAGTGGAAGGTTGTAATCAAGTTAGTAAGACACTAAGAATCTTTAGCTGGATCTTGCTTTAGGGTAAAAGAGAAGCTAAATGTGTGAGCCACATTTTCTTCAACTGGTGATTGCATTTTAGAAACTTGCATTTGCTTTCTTCCATGGCGGATCATATGTTGATAGGTTGTAGTTTTATATTGGAGGATAATGGGGTTAGGCAAGGAGCTCATATTTTCGCTCATGTTGGTATCTCTGACAACAATGCAGTAGATCAAGGATATCTTGGAGGTTTATGGAGCAGGAATCTCATGTAATCATGGAAACAGGCCAACATTCTTATTAACTTATAAAGCTATTGTTGTGTAGGTTCATGTTCTCAACTTTTTTGATGGAGAAAAATGTACATATCAATGTGCATAGATGTCTAAACTTTTAGGGTAAGCCAGTGCTGGAAAGACAAGTGATTTTGTTTCTAGTGCTGAGGATCCTCTAGTATTTTCTTCCCCTCCTTTTGGACAACTGGTAGCATGTCCTGGACACTGTTTTGCAGTAGTTATGTTTCTAGATGATATTCTATGCATAAGAGCATATGAGTGTGATTGTTGAATATTGTTTTGTCATATTTGCTATTGACATTATTGGCTGTTTGCTAGCAAGGAAACTATGATAATGCAAGTGATTTTTTCTGCATGGAAGATGTTTACCTCTTTCATTCTTTTACGTGTCTTGTATGCAGAGGCTTGAGTTTCATGTTTATATCCAATGCCTATCATAGCGGTGGTTGGTGCTCATGTTCAAGCCTTTTCTTTTTCTAACCTGTAATTTAAGAAGGCTTCTTTATGTGTTGTTGATTCAGATAAGACAGTCCAAAATTGTCTCAGTTTTGCATTTCCAATGTCAACTAGGTTGCATGATTTGTGCAAGTTCATGGTGTTTGTTGTTGCAAAATTTGGGCTGCTGTGGAGTTGTGACTTAATAGCCATGGCCTACTTTGGCTGATTGCTATATAATCCGCATACCTTAATATAAAATGCCAGCATTCATGTTGGCTGTCTCCCTCTCAATGCCTACAATGAGAAATTTTATATCTAGATGCTTTCTACTTGTTCAGTCCTGCTTTCCACTTGTTCCTTCCTTTCTTAGAAAGAAAAAGTAGTTATCTTCTGAACTATGACCTAAAATAGTTTATCTCTGAGAGATTTAATTTAGAGACACTTTCTTTTCATTTGATGTTTTTTCTGATATAGAAAATAAAAGATGGGCCACTTTTACTTGTGGGGAAAGGGGGAAAAAAACATGGTGTAAAGAACAAAACAGCAGTTCTTTTAGAGGACTTTATGAATTTCTTTTGAAATTAGTAAAGAGTTGAAAATAGATATACAAGGCTTGAATTTGGTAGCTGATGCCTTTTCTTTTGAGCAAATGAGTAAATACAAGAAAACCTGCATTTCTCAGAGGCTTTAAATGTATTTGCATTAGGAATTATCAAGCAAATTGAATTAGATGATATAGTAGAACAACTTCGTATACTGTAGAACTGCTATATTGAATAAATAAAATAGCTTGTTTGAGTCTATAGGAATGCAACAACATGCATGCCCAATCTAAAATAGTTTGAATGGGTTCATTGTCTATGTGAACTGCATTTTTCATCTTGATGGGTTCCTAATATTTTTTGTTTGATTTTGTAGCAATTGCCCGTACAGTGGGCCATTTATCCAAGAGCGCTGAAGTCATGAAGCTCGTCAATAGTCTCATGAAGGCTCCTGAAGTGGCTGCTACAATGATGGAGTTTAGCAAAGAAATGACCAAGGTGGTTTACATTCTTTTTCTTGTACTCTAACAAAATGTTCCTGGATTCCTTCTCGTTGTTTATGACTCTCGATATGCAGCACATCGCTTTCTGATCACAGTATATAATGGTCAATAGATGTTCCTAAGCTGGCTTTGTATGCATTGATTTTGCATGCTAAGAGAATTTTTATGTTGGTGCGCTTATCAGTAGACTGACTTCTTTGTTAACTGGGGGGTTATTTTTATCATGATCTTCAGGCAGGGGTGATTGAGGAATTTGTGAATGATGCTCTTGACAATGCACTGGACTCAGAAGATATCGAAGAGGAAATTGAGGAAGAAGTTGACAAGGTTTTGACTGCTATAGCTGGCGAGACAGCTGCACAGCTGCCAGAAGCAGTCAGGAAAGAGAAAGCAAAAGTATCAGTTGGGCCAGCAAGAGCAACCGAGGAGGTATGTTTAAAATTATTAAAGTCAAGGTAATGAATTCAGTAGTGGGTGCTTCTAGCAGAAAGATGTAAATTTTTCTTTTTGATTCCTTTAGGAAGAAGCCATTGCTGAAGGTGTGGATGATGAGGAAGAACTAGAAGAAATAAGAGCCCGACTTGCCAAAGTCAGGTCTTAATTTGGTTTTCTGCTGATTTTTATTATTTGCACAAGGGCTTCCACTCACAGCACATGAACTATGCATTGTTAGAGAGTGAAATTTCATTTTACCATTGGCGGTGAGTGTGAGAACCGAAATGCTTGTATTATATAACGAAAGCGGCTTTATCTTTTACAGAACTGGAATTACTAGCTGCTTTTTGTATGACACCTAACTTAAGAGGGACTGGTATTGGTCGATCTCCCAACATGTATAAAGAAAGAATTCAACAATATGAGAATAAATCATAAGTTGAGAAAGAATGTCTATGCATTCAAGTGCTTTTGCTTGTATTGTTATTGCTTTACTGACATTTTTATGGTCTAGGCTCGAAGTCGCTTCTTGTGAATGCATTGACACTTTTTTTTTTTTTTTTTTTGAGGGAATATGCATTTTGATTATTTGAAATAGACGTAATTGCTATATCATTGTGGGCTGTGGCTTCAATAAATTATTTTTTACGTAATCATAATTATTATGCCTTAATATGTAAACTTGTAAAATTATAAACGTGATTATGTAATAAAACATTATTCCAGCTGCGACGTTGCACTTGTACAGTTTCATTAATTGCCACTTATAACTCTCTTCAACTCCCAAAAATTTCACTCTCGAAGTAGAACCCGGAAATGCTATGAAATCACATTTCACCACCGGTGTGAGCAGTTGAGGTTGTAGTAACCTTGCAGACTACCGTGGTCAGAGTACTCCTTCAAGCTTGCCACCGCAACCAGAAATAGTCGGTCTTGACATCGAATCTGACCTTCATACGTGATGGGGTTCAAAATCTAGACAAATAGACTTAATAATCCAACTCTGCATCCACAAATGCTGCTTCATTTTTCAAATTTTACCAAAATACCTGCATACCTCCTTAACCCGAATATCATTTATGCTGGAGCTCGTACATCAGGGAGTACCATTTTGAGATGTTGTGCATTGCGGATCTATCTGCACGAGAACTATCACAGAATTCATGAGAGCAAGGTTCAACACATCAGAGGAGACAATTATTGGGGAAGAGTAGGAAAAACACAAGTACATCACTCCTTGACTAACTAGGATGAAAAGAAGCTTACTCATGTTCAAGTGATGTGTGCGCATGTTGATGCCTATTATGCATATAATCAAGAAAGCTATTGCTATGAAGTCATAACATAAAATCTGCAGAAGTAATGGCAGTAGCAACTGCTTAAGGTTGAAAGTTCATTTTCAAATTATGGAGACTAGAAATGCATGACAGCTGCCTCTAGAATTATTAGTGAAATTGACTTGTAATTCTATATTATATAATATGAAGTTGCAAATCAATTCTTTCACTTTCTACCTCTAATTGCTTCAAGTTCACCAATGAATAATACACTATATAAAGACGGCTTTATGAAAGAAGTTCTGTAAAAAAAAATTTAAAGACAAAACATTTAATAAGTTGCAGCAACAACTGCATGAGACCGTACAGAATTGTTTTAGGACACAAGCACAGATTTTGATTGACTTGCATAATATTTCGAAACTCGTACAATTGTGTTCATAGAAAATGTAAGAAACAAGTATGTTGAATTGGTCCTTCTGCCATTACATTTTTTGTTCTTAAAAACCGGCAATCCAATAAATGGAGGTTGGTTGGAAGTGAACGCCATAAACTGGTCTGGACATACAGCTTTCGAATGAATCCAACAGATCAAGAAATGGAAAGGATAATCATATCCATAAGTGAGAGTCGAGAACAACATGCAAAAATGAGAAATACAATAAGCGGACTTTTCGTAATGGCATCACTTATAGCAGCTACCTCCTTACAAATTGCTGTGAATTACCTACCACCACCGAGCACTGGCGGCCACCGGCCAATCGTAAATAATAAACAACAAACAGAAATATCAAACCGACGCAGTCTTGCTTATAAATGCTGCTGTAGTTTTCAATCTTAGAACTTCTTTCCTTACCATTGCCCACCAAATATGAGAGGTGGAAATGGATAGATTATTAACTTTCCTGTAATAGTTTTAGAAAACAAGAAAAGAAAAGAGCAATGCTTATTCCAGCTTTTATTTTTAAAAGTTTTTTTCAAATGATATTTTCGTTCACCTCTATTAAATTTTTAGGTACATGTTTACTCATTAAAAACAAAACTGTACATAAAATGAAAGATGAACATTTAAATTATTTCAGCTTATTAATTTGTTGGTTAATAGTCTTTTTTTTTATTTTTTATTTTTTGTTCATTAAGTTCACTAAATATACTTTAGATACATAATAAAATATACAAACAGATTCATATCTTACACATACATGAACTTCTGTTATTTCTGATACAGCTTTAGAATTTTCTTAGTTCACCAAATATTTACCACTAACTTAAGTCTTAAGGCGCTCTAAAAATACAGTCTTTTCAGACCAAAAAGGGTCATTTAATGAAAGATCAAAGATGCTTCTTTTTCTTTTAAAAGAAAAATATACTTCTTTTTGTTTGATGTGAAGAGTCAACATGTTTGATTAAGGATCCGTTACCGAGCATATAGGATACATCGATTTTAAAAAGGGTTTAATTATATATTTATATCATTTTATTAAGGAAAAAAAAATACCCCATTTCCTATGTTAAAGAAAAAAAAAAAAGACCCGATTTATTACAAAAATGACGCCCACATTCAAATTTTCAAGAGAGTGGTACCGCACGCACTAGTTTACAGTAAGTTTACAGTAAATTTACAAAATATTTCAACCTTCCAGTTTACGTTAAGTTTGCAACATATTTATGGAACTCCATACCATAAATTTAATAGATTTACAATCCAACCACAATACAAGAAATATGAGAAAAGTTAAATTACAACTTCATATAATATAGTTGCTTGAGTCCTTGATTGTAGTTAATTATGTAATCCCTCTTGCATTTTCCATATCCTTTTCTTGTCATTTGAGAAGTAAGCTACATTTATTCTATCATAATTTCCGACAACCCTGCACGAAAGCTACTTTCAAATTGTCCATGATTATCACAACACTCCTCTATGTAGCTTTTGCAACAGCCTCCCATTTCTTTCTTCTCTAAGCTCGAACAGGCACTCTTAGTTGAGCAACAATGTGTTTCTGATTGGTCTGGCTGTGGAGTTGTAAAACCCAAATCAGTAATGTTTTCCAAACAATTCACCACACCCTCAGTATTAGGTTGCTCTTTATCACAACAATCATCATGACAATGACCAATTTCTGTGTTCTTCAAAGCTTCTCCTTCGATACGATCCATAGAATGGTCTCCTTCGCCACATTTGCTTTCCATTTTTGCTGAATTTATGCATTTATTTCCAGTGTTTAAGCTTGAGCAACATTGTTTTTCCTGAATGTTTGCTTCTAAATCACCTGAAAGACTACAATCATTCGCTGCAATTGAAGCTCTACACTTACTATTTGAATTAGACTCACATTTCGAGCCACAGGTTGGCTTGCTTGAAGTTCCCACCTTTTTAACACAACAAGGCTTCCGATTACCGTCACATTTCTTGATTTTGCCTACGGATGCCGATTTGCAGCATTTTCCTTTCCCAGAAGAGCATTTTCCTTTTCTAGAATTGCGAGATTTACATCCCCTATCGAAATTTTGGTTGCAACAAGGCTTGTATTTACCATCACATTTCTTGCTTTTTTCTGTAGATGTTGATTTGCAGCATTTTTCTTTTAGAGATGCCTCACATGCTTTATCAACACTTTGTTCACAGCAACTGTCATGTATCTTTATTCTTTCAGGGGATTCATCATTGATGCATTTTCCTTTATCTTTATTACGCGGTTCGTGCAAAAGTAACATGCTGTTCAAAATGACTAGCAAACAAGTGCCAACATCAGCAAGAACAGCAGCCCAAATGAGTGGATGACCGGCAAAGGCTAAGGCAAGAATAGCAGACTTTGTTGCTATTGATAAAAAGATGTTCTCAATTACTGTCTTATGAGCTTTTTTCGCTAGTTGAATTGCTTTCGGAACTTTTCTGATGTCATTTGACATAAGAATTACATGTCCAGTCTCAGTAGCAAGCGCCGAACCAGAAATTCCCATAGAGATACCAATATCAGCAGTAGCTAATGCAGGAGCATCATTTAGTCCATCTCCTACCATTGCTGTTTTCCCTTCCTTCTTAAACTCTTCAATAATTCTTGTCTTGTCTTCTGGTAGAAGTTCTGCATGAACTACATCAAGAGCATGTCCTAGCTGCAATTGTATATTTTTATCTTTTTATTCTATTGTCAATTTATGAGAAAACTAACATTATCAATATCTTTTTATTTATTGTTCTAGACTAAGAATGGCAACAAAGGAAGGTAAAAACTTAGATTAACCTGTTGTTGAGCATGCAGCGCTGGTGCTTGACCATCTCCAGTAAGCATAGCTGTTTTAATTCTCAGTGATTTAATCTCTGCAATTGCCTCTGCAACACCGGTCCTGCAAGCATCAAAGAGGCTAAAATTTCCAGCAAGAGTTGCTCCTGAGTATATATAGCCAATAGTCTTTCCACTATTTGTATCCATCTCTTGCATAGGAACTGCAAATGCAAACTATCTATTATAAATAACAAACTTTATATAGGAAAAAAGCAGAAGCTGCGTTTTTCTTTTCCTCAGCCAAATTTCTAGCAACTTATGGCTTGTTTGGCTCATTTCATATTAGATATAGTAACACTCAGCATTATTGTTATCTTACCTGCTTCACATCCTGCTCTGAGGCCCAACTTTTTGTTTCCAATGTAAATTTCTTTTCCATCAATTTTTCCACAAATTCCTTCCCCAGGAAAATTTTGAAATTCTTCCACATTCTCAGGATGTGGCTCTATAGAAAGACTTCTTCCATAGTCAACTAGAGCCACTGCCATCGGATGACTCGACTTACTCTCGATACTTGACGCCCTATAGAAATCACTCAGAGATTATTAGAATCAAACAAAAAGCTTCTTTTCAATCTAGGGAACAAAAGCTTTTCTTGTCCTTCTTACCAATAAATCAAAGTATCGATGGGTATGTCTTCGCAAAGCGATTGGAAGTCAGTGACCACAAATTCTCCCCTGGTTATAGTACCAGTCTTATCAAACGCCATGATTTTGATTTTGGAAAGTGTTTCGAGATAATCCCCGCGTTTGATCAAAAGGCTAGATGTTGCTGCCTTTATCAGGGCACAGAAAGTAGCAACTGGTGTGGACAGGATTATACCACAAGGACATGCACATACTAATACTACCAGTGCTAAATGATACCAATGGTTATGGTTTTTAACTCTAAAAATCAGAGGAACCAACGCTAACCCACCTGATATTATTACAACAGCTGCAAAACAAGGATCAAAGTTCAAACAAATCTCCAAATTTTCAGTGGTTTATAAAGATTTATGAATTACCCATATGACTAACCTGGAGTATAATACTGAGCAATTTTGTCTATGAATCTCTGAGTTGCAGTTTTGCTATTTTGAGCATCTTCTACTAACTTTACCATTTTAGCCACCACACAATCTGAAGCTAAAGCTGTAGTTCTAACACTAACATAACCTGAAAATGGGTATTTTCCTCAATCAGAAAATCTTAAGCGAAGTAGGAATTCCAATCTTAAATAGCAATTAAGTGTTGTCTTGAAGTATTAATAATTACCATTAAGATTGATTGTGGCAGCATAAACAGTAGAATCCTTCTGTTTAGGAACTGGAAATGATTCTCCAGTCAAAGTTTTCTCATCTACTTCACAATCTCCATCTACAACTACTCCATCAATTGGTATTATTTGGCCAGCTTTTACAGCAATGATTGTGTTGAGTGGAACCTCATCAACATCTACTTCTTCCCCAGTTTCAGCTATTATTGCCTTTTGAGGAGTTATGCTCATCAACGACGACATTGCTGCATTCGCCTAAATCCAAATTCAATATATTATTTAGTTTTTTTCTCAGATCATAGTAATTACATATCATGCATTCCACAACATTTATAATCCATTCTGAAATTGAAATTTCATGGAGAAACAAAAATTTTTACCTTGTGGCCTGCCCTAGATTCAAGCCATGATGCAATGGAAAAAAGGAAGACAATGGATCCTGCTTCCACATAATCATTCAAAGCGATTGTCCCAATCACTGCCAAAATAAACAACTATAATTGCTTGCTTGGTAGCAGCCATAATGTGAAGCTTTCATACAATTTTTACAATTCATTGCTACACTATAGGATAAATCAAACAAATTTCTTAAACAAATAATTTACGTATTAATTTTGCTCAATTCATGTGCATCAGCACTTTACTAATTATATCCCACCACTATATAACGTTCGTAATAATATTGTTGATTCTATATAGTGTGATAGAATATTCAAATAGTGTAATTTAGTCAATCAATAATTAAAGATATTTTTTTTTATTATTACTTACGACTTTGTTTTTGAGATATAATCTCTTTGTATTGAATATATGTTTAGTTGTTGAGTTTACATTTAAAAAAATATTTAAAAATTAAACTATTTGGAGGACAATTTTTTTTCCTTAACAAAATAGTTATTTTAAACCTGAATAAAGTAATTAGTTTTTACATGCTAATTTTTTATTTTAATTATACATTATTTATAAAATATGATTGTTATGTTTATTTTCGTCATTTTATTTTTAACAGTTATTTCTACCGAAAGCCTTTTTTTTTTTAAACCGCTATAAAAAGAACTAACAGCTATTATAAAATAATTAATAGTTACTGCAATAATTAACAACTACTATAACAACTAGCAGCTACTTAAACAGCTGTCTTTACCGAACAAAATATGAACAGCAGTTAGCTGTCGCATATTTGCGGAAACTCTCAATTTTATATTAATTATTCGTTTAGTGATTTGACTAAAACCTACTAGTCGTTCATGTAGTGATTTTCTAACTTAATTATATTGGTAGATAATTATAGTTTTATACTCTTTTGGCAAAAACAATGATTTAAATTTATATCAATATTAGGTTTTACCAATTTTATGTTAATGGTTAGTTATTAACTACTTATTTAGTGGTTCAAATAAAAAACATTCAGTAAAATAACTAATGCATGTCAAAAAAGTAAAATAACTAATGAAATATTGATGAAAAACAAAATGAATAAAAATGATAACCAATTTTTTATAAATATTGTATAGAAGTGACAAATTATTATATGCAATTAGAATATAAATAAATAAAAATTAAAAAGAAATTAAGGTTTTCTAAAATTATTTAATTAATATTTTTAATTTATTAGCTTAAAGTAAGATAATTTCTTTTTTTATTATAGCTAAGTTCATTTGGGGAGGTTAAAGTTGACAAACCACTCATTTCATTTCATCTAATCTAACAGAGACTTTGAAACTAAATGACGCAATTACAAAAGAAACATTTATTTTAATTCAAATGGAAGTAGTATGTAATTAAAATTAAAAGAAATAATAATCGGTTGAGATCTCAAATTAATACCTGCAATGAGAGCAAGAATGTTGATATCAAGTCTGAAATTCCTGGTGGAAGCAATTGCTTTGAGAATGATCGGAGGAATTCCGATCGCCACAGCTCCGAGCGCAACCCAATGTAAGGGATGATACAAATATTTGAACAATGATACTGCAAGCAGAACTCCACTGCCCATCACCAATGGACTCGGCCATTTCTTCTGATAATTCATATTTCCATTTACTCTAATATTTGCTTCTAATCTTGCTTGATTCAAAGCCTCAACTGCCCATCATCAAAATTAATTAATTTGCAAAATTTTAATCGAACCCAACTCTAGAAAATTGAAACTTACCAATTTGAAGCTGAGAAATTAAGAGATTATCATGAACGACAATAACAGTTCTTGTTGCAACAATAATATTGTATTCTTTTATACCTTCAAGAGATTTTAAGATATTCTCAATCAAACCAACTTCCGAAGAGCAACAAAGGCCTAATACATCAAAATAACTCTTTTGAAACTTTTGCTTCGTACCCATTTTTTTCCCCTGTTCAATTCTGCAACCAAATGCAAAGAAAAAGTGAAATTTGTTCTTTCTTATCAAGAAAGAGAAAAGGAAAAAGAAATTTTTTTATTCTTTCATTAATTGAAGTAGTTCTCCGGTTAGAAATAAAAATTAAAATAGGCTTTTTAATCGATAAAAGTTAGAAAGCAAACTGACTTGCTTTGCTTATAAGTTATACCTTATTAGGAAAAGGTAGAAGAGGCGGAAATGCTCGGAAGATAGGAAGGAGCTTTATACATAGGAAGTAGGAAGCTATAGGTGCATTACTTTATTATTATCCCACCAACAATAATACTACTTTAGTTTAATAAGGTATTTATTTTAAATTATTATGATTATGCATGTATAAATAAAATATAATACTCCCTTCCTCCCTCCTATACTTTATTTAGAAATTGTTTTTTAAAATATGCGTATTATTTATATAAAAAAATTTTCCATTTCGAGTAAATATAAGAAATTTAAATAGGGAAAAATACTCTTTCTAATCCTAATAAAATAAGTTTATTTATAACAGCTAATGGTCCACTTGAAATACTAATTTAGGGATATGTAAGTAATTTTCCCCTAAAAAACTATTTTTATTAATAAACCATATAGAGGAGTACATGATGATGTAGCACGAATATAATTTAATGAAAATTTATGTGTAGTTTTTAGATTTGTTTCTAATTTTAATATTAATTACGATTAAATTGATCAAATAAATTATTAAATTATTTAATAAAAATACAATGAATTAAAAAATATGAACATCAAATGCTATTGAATTAAATTGGCTATTAGACAACTAATTATATATATATATATATATATATATATATATATATATATATATATATATATATATATATATATATATAGAAAGGGCTGAGATAAAAAAAACAAAATATCTCAGTATCTATGTATGTAGAAAAAAGGGTGTGTAT
>CANUEY010207788.1:0-18112 GCA_948099555.1 Croton setiger
TTTTTATAAAAATAAAACTCTTTTTTTTTTTTCTATTTTTTCCCATTTTCCTTTTTTTTTTTTTTTTTCAAAAAAAAAAAAAAAAAAAAAAAAAAAAAAAAAAAAAAAGAAAGAAAGAAGCTGTAATTTTTATGAAAAATAATTAATGTGGTCAGTATACTGAGATTGGCAGCTTTCAATGCGACGGTGTTTTCTTAACTTAAAAAGATTACTATCGTGTATTTATTCTAAAGAGGTTTTAGAAGCTAGTGGATTTTTTAAAACCTTGAAGGTTTCTTTCAGTCTGCTTGCATTTTCTTCCTATTTTATCTGATATCTGACACAAAAAATCCAATAGAATGTAATTTTTTTCCTTATCGACTGCAGATATACGAGTGAAAGAACCCTCATGGGAATCATTGGCTAGGTATTGTTAAAGCGAATGCTTAAGTTTTCTTTGATATAATTTTCTTTTTTTGTGCTCTTTTGCATCCTCAACTATTGCTGAACTGAATCTTTTTTCTTCTTTATTTATTTTTAACTCAAACTGTCTTAGAGGAAAGAAGAAGTATGAACCCCCAAGATACATGACAATCAACACTGCAATTGAACAGCTTTTGGAGGTTGAGCAAAAACGCGGAGAATCTGGTGAGTCATTTAGGCTTTCATGTCTTAATGATTCTCAATGTGATCTTTATGGCTTAACAAATGTTGCCTTGTAATGGAATGATTAAACTAGAATTTGAACCTTATATTTGTCGATCCTATTTCTGCTCTTTAATCTTTATGGTTCTTAAGTGTGAATACCTGTGTAAGCATAATGATTTTGGCAATGTAACTCATGGAATTCCCCTTGTACTTCGGACTTGGGGAGGATTGCCTCAAAAATTTGATCCTGAACTTAGCGATTTGCAACCAATAAAGACTCACAATCTGCAGTTACTGGACTTCCTCCTCCTGGAGGAAGTTCGTTTTGACTGACTTGTATGCATTCCTCTGGTATTTAAACAAAAGTTGACTTAAATCTTCTGCTAGAAATGAACTCTTGGATATCTCTCTCTGTATTTACCAAGATATACAATCTCGATCTCAGGATTTGCATCTGCTCTCACTCGATCCAAATAATACATAGGACAGTTGTTTATGAATAGTTTGCTACTAGATTTTCTTGTTATTGGTGGGAAATGATCTTGGACTGTCTGTCTATGTGGGAAGGAAAATCATTGTTTTGTCGTGGTGGTAAATGTTTCTTGCGTGCTTCTAAAGAGCCTTGTATTTCCTCACTTTTTAAACACTTGCAATGAAGAGTTGGTTGTGTTAATTCCTCAATGGGTATGCAGCATATGATGAAAACACCAGGTGTGTTGGATTTGCTCGGCTGGGCAGCGAAGATCAGATGATAGTTGCTGGGATGATGAGGGAACTGTTGGATGTTGATTTTGGAGCACCCTTGCATTGCCTTGTAATTGTAGGCAAGACCCATCCCCTAGAAGAGGAAATGCTGGACATTTACAAACTTGGAAGAGAACAAAACAACAAAAGTAAGTGACTTGGCCCTCAGGAGGAAAGAATTTTTATTTTCCTATGGGACTTCAAGTTCTCTGTTACTCGTGGTTTCATGAGTTTTTTGGAGAGGAATTGCTACAGGCTCCTACTTTGCCAGAGAGTCATTTTGGTAGGACACATGTAAAATTTGTTTTGATTTATTTTAAATTTTTGAGCAAACGGTACATCTCATTTCTAAGCACATATTAGAAATGTATGTTTGTATTTCCCCCTTCTTGAAGTAGCTCTTCAATTCATACCAAAACATCAGGTAGAAGCAATATGACTGTTGTAGTTGCAAGTGTCTTATGAAACTTAATTTGATAATGCTAATCAGGTACTTAGTTTCTAAATTTGATTTTGATTCGCACCAAATTAAGCAGTTGCAATTTGCAGTTTCAAACTTCCAATAGGCATTCGTGTCTTCCATCTTAACTTTGATTTAAATGCCGCAAATTATCATCAATTTTACCCTTTTCAAAAGAAAAAGAACGCCAACTATTTTTTGACAAAAAAGAAAAAGAACACAAACTATTTACGATTTCCTCTTAACTTTTGGTATTTCTAACGCTTCTAATTTGTTTATATCTCGTACTTCAAATTCAAATCGATTGGCATAAAAGAATTTTATAAAATTACTCACAAGCATCAAGAAACAGTAATAGGATTGGAGCACGGGTAGAGCTCTCTGATTCGTGCATTGCAGGCAAATGTGCTCCAAAATGGAATGTGCAGATAAAGTACTGCTTTATAGCTCAACAACAAATGTTGAAACCTGTGGTGAAGGATAAACAGTAAAACCAAGCTTGGATTTCTTGCCATAATCCATGGACAGACGCTCCTACATAAGGGAGCCAATACCAGATCCAACGCCTCCACCACCACCAATAACATTGAACACTAGGAACTCTTGGAGGCCAATGCAGTTGTCAGCAAGCTTAAGCAAAGGTCCACAATCTATTTTCCAACTGTGAGAGCATGGAGGCAAAAGTTAGTAATCAATGACAGTACATTCATAAAGAAAATCAAAAGGGAAAGAGAGAGAGCTTAAAATTACTGGGTGGCAAAGTTGTTATTGGTTCTTGCCGTTTACAGCTCATTAATGGCAAAGTTGTTCGACCGAAACTGAATACCGATCCATAGCAGGTGCTATTTGTGGAGTGATTTGGCTTAAATCTCTACTTTCTGAACTTGGTATGAGCTTATCTAAACTACCAACTTTTTGGTGTGATAACTTGGGAGCAACTTATCTTATGGCAAACCAAACTTTTCATAGTCGAATGAAGCGTGTATAGATCGACTTCCATTTTGTTTGAGAACGCCTGGCTTCCAAGGAAGTAATGGCTTGTTATATTTCCACAACAGAGCAGCTAGCAGATGGTCTAACTAAGCCACTGTCTTCAACTCGGGTTTGCTTAAATATTTGAGAAGCAAGTTAAACATCCTTAACTCTGTTGGTTTAACTTGAGGGGAGATGTTAACCATATCTTTGACTCAGTATATTATTCTAATCATATCATATATTTTCTAGATTTCCAAATATCTTCTTGTATTTCTGCTGTATAAATACCATATTCAATGAAGAAGATATATTAGTTCTCTTAATAAGTAATTAACAAATTACAATAATAATAAAAATAACCATGGGATATTCTTATGTGTGTATCTGTTAATGATTGGTATATCAAACAATTGATTAATTATTGGTTATGAAGGATGGGTAGTCAAATGCAGCCCAAATTATTGGTACCTTTCCTTTTATGACTTTTGTGTCACTTGACTTGGTTTCAAAGAAATTAGGTTTTCTACCATTACTTAATTTGGTGAACAGGTAAATCATTTCAAGTGCACACCACGAAATTGGAGATTACACAGAAAATTGCACATTATAATTCACTATACGTCTGCTTTGCTGCGTCACATTTTATATTGATTATGATGTACTAAGCAGAATTAATCCTCAACAAGCCCAATTATTTGTGAACACCATACCATTAAGTCTATGTTTCATTCAATTTTAGTGCAACTGGCTCCCATTTTTCACCTTCCAAAGCTTGACTAAATTGCTCTAACCTTGGCTAGTTAGTATGAACAAAAACACTAGCTTATTAACCAAAAAAAAAAGGAAGAAAAACCCCCACTTGCAATACCTTTCTTTTCAATCATCAATTGGTAGGAGGAAATTTCTGGACCTTGAGCAACTCAACTACTCTTCTCATGGAAGGCCTGTTAATGGGAAAAGCTGAAGTGCAAAGAAAAGCTACCTGCAAAACTTTACCAATTTCTTCAAAATCACTTGCAGATGCATTCATTCTTGAGTCAACAATCTCTTCTAGAGCTCTCTTGCTATTCCTGGTATTGCCATTATTTGATAAAGTAGCCTCAGCAACCCACCTCACCAAGTCCATGTTCTCGCCAAAGCAAGGATCATTTGGCCTTTTGCCTGTGATGAGCTCCATTAGCAACACACCGAAGCTGTATACATCACTTTTCTCTGTCACCTTGAGTGTGTAAGCATACTCTGCAAATGATATGAAAACATATTACTTCGCTTAATGGAAAGTATAATTAATTACAAATTAGTAAGTTTCAAATTTGAAGAGTCTGATTTTCAGTACCAGGAGCTATGTATCCGTAGGAACCAGCAATGCGAGACATAATTGCAGCATTTTCACCCACCTCAGCCTGCAACTTTTTAGCCAACCCAAAATCGGCTACCTTGGGCCTCATCTCTTCGTCCAACAATATGTTATTGCTCTTCACATCCCTGTGCAGAATTGCAGGTACACAATCATGGTGCAAATAAGCTAATCCCTGAGCGGCTCCCTCAGCCACCGCAAACCTCTTAGGCCAATCCATTAAACAACCATCTTCATGCAACACGTCGCCTAAGCTTCCCATCTCCATATACTCATAAACCAGAATTCTGAACTCCTCTGCGCTGCAGCACATCAACAATTTCACAATATTTCCATGCCTGACACGACCCAGCGTTTCCACTTCTGTTCTGAAAACAGATTCAGCTTCCTGTTTCTGTATACCTCCCCAAAGTCTCTTCACTGCTACGTACTGTCCTGCCTTCAGTTTCACTTTGTAAACCTGACCTGAGCTCCCTGAGCCGATTAAATTTTCTTTTGTTAGGTATGGAATTATATCATCTCCGCTGAACCCGACCCGTTGAAATGTGGTTACCATGTATGGACATTTCGATTTTGCCGCAATCATGAATTTTCCTTTCAAGAACCATATGAGAGACCCCGCAAGAACTACAACACAAGCGGCTAAAACGACCACGATGTACAAAGTGACGGGTTTCGATTTTGTACATTGAGGAATGGGTTGAAAATCCAAACTGCAAAGTTTCGGGTTACCCAAGAAACTCCAGGAATAAACCGGTTGAGTGAAGCCAAAAGGTATTTTTCCGTATAATCGATTATAAGAAACATTGAACTTATTAAGCTTGAGCTTTGTAAGCGCCACCGGAATTTCACCCGTCAGCGAGTTTACTGAAAGATCCAAGTAGTTTAAAACCGGTAAGTTACCGAGTTCTGGTGGAATATTGCCGGTTAGGTGATTTCTTGATAAATTCAACTCGGTCAATTCAGTCCATGCACTCACTGAACTTGGAATTTCTCCAGAAAACATGTTCTCTTCCATTTCAAGCTTCTGCAATTTCTTCAATTCAGTAATGCACGAAGGCAATTCACCTCCGAATTGGTTTCGGCTCAAATCAATCTCGAAGAGGTTACGCAGTTTGCAAATTTCTGCTGGTAATTCACCAGAGAAGTTGTTGCCGGCAATCAAAAGTTGAGTAAGGCTTTGAGGATTTGAGATTGTCGGAGGAATCGAACCTTCAAATTTGTTATTGGATAATTCAAGACGCTCCAGATCAGAAAGACCCCAAAACTTGCTTGGGACTGGACCTGAGAGTTCATTATCAGCAATCCTAACATAACTCAGACTGCTACAATCATTCAATGACTCTGGCAAACTACCAGAGAAACGGTTACCAAAAGCAACAATGTTTTGAAGCTTCTTCCGGTGACAAAGATACTCCGGCAATTCACCTGTAAAATTATTCGTCGAGACATCAAAATCTTCCAAATCCGAGTACCGACCGAGGTTCGCCGGTAACTTGCCACTGAAGCTGTTGTTAAAGAGTTTCAGTTGAGATAGATTTGGATTCAATGCCAAAACCTCTGGAATTTCTCCGGTGAAGCTATTGTCATTCAAATTCAACGATTGGAACCAAATTGCTGCAACCTTTTCCGATAAGCTTCCGGACAGGTTGTTTTGTGAAGCATCGAAATGTAGCATAGTTTTCAAATTTGATAAACTTTCAGGTAACTCACCGGATAGTTGGTTGTTGAAGAGCTCGATTTGGATTATGCTTTTCAGCCCAGAAATGCTGCCAGGAATTTTCCCGGTGAGTAAATTGTTTGATAAGTCAAGATTAAACAACAAACTGAACTTCCCAATGGATTCAGGAATTGCTCCAACGAGATTCGTTGAAGAAAGAAATAAATTCTCCAGTTTCGATAAGTCCCCAATGTTTTTAGGCAGAGTGCTCGGTTTGAAATTATTATAAGCGAGTAACAAGCTAGTTAACTCAGTGAGGTTAGTTAAAAAGCCTGGTACTGCTGGGCCTCCTAAGTAATTCCCCATCAATGACAGAACTTGCAGAGACTTAAGCATGCCAAAACTAACCGGAATATCACCTGAGAAATTGTTGCTAGAGAGATCAAGCACTTTTAAATTGAGAAAATCCGGCGAGAAATCCGGCAAATCACCGATGAATAAATTTTCCGTGAGGTTCAAGATATGAAGGTGTGAACATGGAGACAGAGCAGAAGAAGTAAGTGAACCATTGAAATTGTTATTTCCTAAGGAAAGATTCTGGAGCGTCCGAATCCGACAGAATCCAGTAGGAAACCAGCCCGATATATTTAACCCAGTTAAATCAATGGAAACAACAGACTGATTTTGAGAAGAATCACAAGTAACGCCAGTCCAGTTACAAGAAGAATTGGGGTGGGCGGTTTCAACCCAGTCATTGATATTCCCATACGGGTCATCGAGTTGAGCAGATTTAACTCGTAGCAAGATTTGAGAGTCGCTCGAGAGAGAAAGAACGAAAGAAAAACAAGAAAAAGAAAGAAGAAAGCAGAAAAGTAGAAGAAATTTGGGGATTGTTTGATGAATCATTTGAGAGTTTTTGGTTTGATGAGGAAATTGGGTCTGGAGTAAAAGTGAAGATGATTGTGAATTTATGGAATAGAGGAATGCACAAATATGGAAGACAGTGCAGAGAATAAGAAGAGAACAAGAAGAGCAGAGCAGAGAGTAAGTAAGAAGGAGGTTATGAATGGAGGGAGGAGATGCAAGTGAAACGTGTTTCGTTTTGGCTTTTTTAAGGAAAGTGACAAAGATAGATTGTGTATATAGTGTGAGATTGGAAAGTACTTTTATGCCCATCATTTCCTTTCATAATTGAGTGTATTAATTTATCATTTATTATTATTCCTTCCATTTACTGGAATAAAATTGACTGATATTTTCTTATTAGTTAAACAAATAAAAAATAAAGGAGAAAGCTACTATTATTATCCATTTACCCCTATATTATTATTTGGCGGCTTTCATATATAAGCATACCTTTTTTTATAAAAAAAAAGAAGTCCATAGATATGCATACGTGATACGTTATTTTCCGTAGAATTTCGGAAAGCATATTAAACATATTTGTAAAAATATGTTTTTTTATTTGTTAATATGCGTCTTAAATATTTATAATTTTAGATAAGGTAATTTGTATTACAAGATTGATTTAACTAAATACTACCTCTATATTTAGGCTCTTTTACATCATATTTTAGGGTACTTAAATATTTCTGACGAAAGAGATTTTTTACATTAAGCTTCGTCTCATTTAACTACATTTGTTTTTTCCTTCCTATTTGTTTCACGCCGCCAATCCTTTTTCTTTTTTTTTTTTTACATAAACACCATTTTTAGACTGGTTATCTTGTGCATAAATTCAACCAAATCAATGCTCAAAATAATTTCAATCCAATTTTTTCTAATTAATTTTCAAAAATTAGAAAAAACATGTAATTTGAAATGAGAATCGGAATCGAAAGAAACAAAGAAACGATACAATGTCCGATGAGTAGAAAATCAAATCCTTGATTGAAGTTCGTATCTGATGAGCGGAGAATTAGGACCGGCGACTGAACAACCTTTTTTCGAAAGCAAAGATCGCAAAAGAAGTGACTTATTTGAATTTGACTTCGATGGATTTGACTCTGAACTGACAAAATTGTTGTTATCACGATGAAATATCCTTGATTTTTCTACGGTGATGAAGTAAGATTTGGTGGGCAGTGAAAACCGTAAAGCAAATCAATTTGAAATGAAGTACGAATATGAAGAAATGAAGTATTTTTTTTTTGAAAAAGACAATTCTAGTATATAAAAATATTTTTTGGCATTGTTTGGGCTAAAAAAGTTTTGTGGTATTTGTTAAAAGTGAAAGTATGGAATGTGCTATTTCTTAAGTTTGCCTTCACATTAGAGATATTTTCCAATAAATCCAATTAAGGATTTTACAGAAATTGTTATTTTGTACTGTAAAAAAAAAAAATTGTTTAGTCCTTCTAATTTAACAACACTAACTAATTTTTTAAATAACATGTAATTTATTTCAAATATTTAAATAATTAATCGTTCTTATTTCTTATAAAAAAGTCAGTTTTTTTTTTTCATCCAAATGCCTGCAGATAACAATGTAAATATGCACCTAATATAAACAAAATAGAAGCAAAAAACAAAACGACATTACACTGACAAAAAGGACAAAAATCCAATGGTGCAGTTGCAACAAACATTAAGGTTATTATTATTCACTCTGGTGCCCTTTAAATTTGTTTAATGGCCTATATTAATTCAAATCCATATATGACATAGAAACATTAAATTCGGTATCTCTTATTTCTTAAAGTACTGCATTCTCAAGGTTTGAATTATTCAAATCTTATATTAACATTAAATTTTTTCTTTTAAAAAAAAAATAAAAACAAACATTATATTGAAATATGCAATTATATAATTAGTTGAATTTCAATTCCTTTTAATTTAAAAAAAAAAATCAATAGTAATTGATTGCTACAAATTAAGTTTTACATTTCCAATTTTTTCCTCAAAATAAAAATAATTTATGAATATTAAAAAAATATTGTTTTAATTTTATTCTTCTATAATATAATATAATATAATATAATTATTAAATACTAAAGTAATGTAAAAAAATTTACTTTTTTTTTTTTACAATGGATTTCAAAATTGTAGTACCAACACGTTTTTTACAAAAAGAATAATTTATAAAGTAGTGCTTTTAGAGAATAAACAGAGTGAGATTCCGACAAACTTATTGTCGTAATAAATTTAATCTTTAATAAATGATGGAGTTCGTTAGATTTGGAAATTCCGTACGAATTGGACTTTTGTACTTTTTGTAGGTATCATTTCATTAATTGGATAGAAGAGAGATTCGCTCGTCTTTATGGAAGAGAGCGGCATACAAATTGAAATTTTGTAGATCATTTCATTGCACGGCTAAGAGAGAGTTTCGCTCTTCTTTATGGATGGTAACGACCAGTTAAATTTAAAAAATTGTAGAAAAGTTAACTTTAGAATAGTTAACTTTAGAAATCTTATACATCACAACTTAACAACTTTTTCGGATGTTTAAAATGTCTTTTTTATGAAAAACCATCCAAACATGTTCAGCAGTGTTTAGATTGAGAAATATATTTATTCTTTTATCCTATGTAATAGTGGAGTATTTACAAAATGAATTGAATTGTTTCTATATTATATAAAAAGTAACACTTATATTAAAATAAAATAAATGTCACATTGTCATAAAATTAGTAAAGTAACTGGAGTAGTAAATTTTAGAGTTTAAAGACATTGATTTTTTATGTCACAACATAGCTACTTTTCAGGTTTTAAGAATGTTTTGTTTATAAAAAAAAAAAAAAAAATCTGAAACTAAATCCATGTTTATAAATTCTTGGAGGTTAGACTAATTTTAAAATTATAAGAAATCTATTAATCTTTTGAGCAACGTGCTTTTCAGGTTAACTATGTAGTTTAAAATTTAATAGCAATTTGATATGCTCATTTTAAGTTGTTTGTAAACGCTTTAAACTTGACTAAACAAATAATTGTTTAACCTTATTTAGTTTTAGAACCTTTAAAATAATGATCTCATTCATCTCTAATTCAGTATTTTTCACTCAAAAACCAATGCTTATTAACCATTTTATCAATAACTATTTTATTTTTTAAGCGACTATACTCTAAACCAATAAACACATGCTCGAGTGAACACCCTTTAAACAATGTCATAATATTTCCATTATCATCATCTACCCGAATACTAACTTCACAAATAAAATATGTCTTTTTTGATAAATATATTTTTTAAGAAATACTAAAATTTCTCCCACTTATAATTAAGTTTTTATCAAATTGATCATAATACTTTTTTAATGTATTAAAAATATTCATTTTCTTTTTTTTTATTATGATTAATTTTGAAAAATAATATTTTTAATACTTGTACAAATATGAAAAAGTGATTTATAACATTCCAAAATGAAAAACAAGTTTATATGTTGAAACGGATGTAGTATTAAACTACGTGGATGAACTAACGGAGTATTAAAATTTAAATCAAACTAATTAATTTTGTGAATTTGTATAGGTTAGGCAAATCTCTTTATGAATGAGAGAGTTTCTTAATTGGTTGAATGGGAACCAAAAACAGATAATGGTGGCTTGGCCTCAAACTTGAAAGGGATTGTTGTATTGCTTAGATTAGAGGCTAAGATGGGGATAAAAAATGGACACATACCTTCCACCCGAGTGTGTACCTTGGACTAGGAAAGTAAAAAAGAAAAAGGCATAATTTGGCCAACTATGAATTTACTTTATTAGAATATGATGTACAAATGGAAGGTGCCATAATGATTTTTTCAACCAGGACAAGATTGGACCGTATCAAGTGCAAATACATCAATAAATTCATATATAATTAGGTGTAAACGTGTGCATATATATCATTTCACATTTTTATCGGCGGATCAATCGATTTGGTTAGTCGGATCAATTTACTTTAGAGTGAATATTTAATTATATTAATTCAATCAGATATATAATTAGAATAAAAGTTCAGTTAATTCTATTTTATTTGATTGGATCTATTAACCTATAAATAAATAAAAATTAAAAGTTAAAATAAACCTAAAGACCTCCTCTCACTCCTTTGACTATAATCCTACCCCCGGAGCATTGTCATGCTTTCGACTCAGTTTTTGCGGTCACCATTGTGCTTCTTCTTTTCAGGCATGCTTTTTTGTTTATTAACTTAAAATTAAATTTGACGAACAGAAAAAATAATAACATTTTTGACTCCCAATATATTATTCTTTTTCTTTGATATTATATTATTTTTAATTATTTTATTATTATTAACTTAAATGAAATTTGATAAATATAAAGAGAATAATGCATGAACACTTACACGTCAAAATTAGCATATCACTGTTTACACGAAGCCGATTCGGTGTTAAAAATGAGCTACATTGAAGGAGTTTTACGCTAAAAAATGGAAATTTACACTCATTGGAAAGATACGAATCATTTTATTTTTAATGTTAGAAACCTATGTCAATAAAGTAGTCAATAAAGTAATGTGAAATGGGAAGGTATGAAATTATTGCTGCAAATGAAACAGGGTGAAAATGTTATATTTTTAATTTTAAAGGGAGTAATTTATATCCATTATAATTATTGTTGTGTTCTTAACCAGAGAAAGAACACTTTGGAATATTTTTTTCACAACCAATTGTAAGATGAGATTGTTATAAAAAGTTGATTTTAAAGTGAGAATGTGTAAAATTCAATACTATTTTTGTAACATTAAGGGTGAAAATGTTATATTTTTTAAAATTCAGGGTGAAAATGTGAAGAAATTCAAATTAGATAGGGAAGTATTTCTTTAATTAGAGATTGTTTCTAAAAGGTTTAGCAGACAAAAAAAATATATATAGTCAAAGTGAAAAGAAAATATTTGTCTTGTAGTATTAGAAATTAGAAAAAAAAAAAAGGAGGAAAAATTAGGGGTGGACGCACTTTCTTCAAAAAATTCATAAATTTATTTGACTCTTTTTAGGGAACATTCAATTACTATATCCTGGAAAAGAAATTTAGTGTTGCATAAAAATAAATGAATTTGGTGATAAATTAAAAAAACAAAATAAAAAGGAAGGTGGTGGTTTCCAAGGATTGACAAAATAAGTAAACAACATTGGCAAGTGAGCTTAAGCAGTGTATGCGTCGGCGTGAAGAAGAAGTTGTTTGTTTAATTTGACCACATTACCATATTTTTTATTATTAATTACCAAAAAACCTTGCTGCTTTATTTCCTTTTTATATTACGCCTAATCTTCTACTATTATGCCTCTATTTTTACAGAATACTAGTTTTTATTTTACAATTACTAAGTAATTGTATTGTTTTCAAGCAGTGAATTGAGGGTTTACAGTTTGTGGTAGGACAGTTTGTTTACAGTTACAAATTGTTCTATTTAAGTGACATTTTCTTCTTTTTCACAATATTTAAAAATTATTGATTTCTATAAATTTATAGGATGAAAAAAAATTTTATCTTAATACCCTTCTAGCTACTACCCCTAATATTTAATGTACTATTATTATTATTAATTATAAGAAAACTCTTTCTCAAACATTGTTGAAATGCGAAATGGTCTTTTACTTAATTAGTTTTATGTTTTCTACTTCCCAGAAAATAATTTAAGCCAATTTGTTTTTACATTGAAAACTTTAAATAAAATTCTAGAAAAAAGAAAATTTAGCATGGAAAAATGAAAAGACTATATAGCGAAAATTATAGTGGTTATTAATTAAAATATGTAATACAATTTGGATTTCTGGAGTCTTCAAAAAAAATCTTTTAAATAACATTATATAAGCATAGAAAATTAATTAGAGTGGTAGCATATTAAGAAATAAAATTTCCATTTTTTTGAAAGAAAAAGCAAACATTGAAAAGAACAAATTGTGGTGGTTCCGAGATAGAAATTTAGGCATTCAAAAAGTACTTATAAGTGACTTACTAATAATCAATGGAATGTAGGAGTGTGAAGCTCGGTACAAAGAGAGAGCAGTCCATTTCAGTCAAAGCTCTATTATCATTATGTCAATAAAACCCACATCAATGTTTTTTTTTTTTTCAAAAAAATAAAAAATTTACTTAAAAACAAATATTTTATTTATAAAAATTTTATGAATAAAATATAAATAATTTATAAACATTTTATAAACATATTATATTTAAAAATTTCATAAAATAACTAATTTTTAAGATTTAAAATTTGAAGAGACTATTTTTAAATTTTAAAACTTTGAAAATGAATATTTATATTATTTTTCTTTTTTTATACTCGAGAACGTGAATGTCTGTGTATTTTCTTTAAGGGGTTATAGCTAGATTTTATATATACTAGTTTTTTGTGCACTACATGAGAGTATATTTTTTATTATTTTTAGGTGTATAAATTATATAAAATTTAATATTTTTTATTTTGATATATCATAGAAGATAAGTATATATATATATATATATAAGAATTTGTTGATACATTTTTACACTAAAGACAGATTAATTTTAAATTTTATAGTTTAAATGACATAGTATGATTTCCATAATGATGGTTTTTAATTTTCAATATTATTTTATGTTTTTAACCAAAAATATAATTAAAATTAAACTATTATTGAATCTTTTTATTTTATTAATTAATTGTATATATAATTAAAATATAACACTTTTTAATTTCAAATATGTAAAACTAGTTAAACCACAATTATGTGTGTATGGGACAATGGACATTGATATTTTCCAAATGATTCTTACTCAATTTATATTTTTATGGGCATAATTATTTTTATATAATTATATGTGTTTAATTAATTTATTCTATTAATGTTTGAACTATAATACAATTAAAAAAAATCAAATTTACCCTTAAAAATTTCAAATTTAGAAAATAATATTTTTAATATATAATTAATTAATTGATTAAACTAAAATTTAGAATATAATAAGATAACAATAAATAAATTTAAATTATGTACTATTAAGGAATATTATTTTAATTTATATTTATAATCATATTCTTTTAAGTAATATTAATTTAGTTCATGTCCATAATAATATTCTCTTAAGAAATACTATTATTAATTATATATTTTATTACTTAATTAATTTATCGTACTAAAATTAAAATTATAATAAAAAAACATAAATTTAAATCATATTTTATTTAAAAATATTATTTTAATTCATATACATAATTATATTATCTTAAAATATACTATTTTAATTTATATTTACAATCATAGTCTTAAGGTTTGTCAAAAAAAATTATGATTTGAATATTTAAATTCTATTTTATTAAAAAATAATATTTTAATTTATATTCGCTTGAAAAATATTATTTTAATTTATATTGTATTACGAAGAATAATCATTCAATATTGTAAAAAGAAAAAAAAATGATAGTATGATCAGATGAAATAGCAAATGGTGTCACATACCCCAATGAATAAGATCAAACACTTTAATAGACACTGATTGGCTAATAGAAAAGGGTGAAAAGGTAAATTTTTTCTGTTCTGCAAAATGGCAAGCTTCACAATGAACATAATTACCATTCTCAATTACAACATCAACAGGTAATACATGCTTAATTTGGCTACTTTATTCTATTATAGGATGGGAGACCTAATAGTAGAGACCTAATAAGCCATGGTAGGAGTAGAAGAAATATGAGATTGTTTCATAGCAGGATAAGCCTGTGTGACCATTCATGCATTGTACTGAGGAACCTATCCAATATTGCCAAACATATTTGGTTTCCGTCAACGATGATTTCTTTTAATATAACGTAGATCACTAATTAACGGATTGGATAACATTATTAGTTATACAATGATGAGTAGTCATTCTCTATACACCAACGAATGCTAGCAATCAATATGATTACTGGGATTGAACTCCATATAATGAAACTTTCATAAGAGACCACATCATGATTGATAATTGTCATCAAAAATAAAAATTTTAATAATTTATACCTCTCAAAATAATGTTATACGCCCAATATATAAAAGATTAATTCTAATCAAAGTAGGAAAGAACTATTTACACAACATAAATGTCCAAAATCTATATTTTGTGTTCATCTACCTTAGTTTAAAGCTATGAATTAATAAAAATCAAATCTATAATTCGTAGATTACAGATGTCCAAGTGGCAAGCCTTGGACGGGACAGTCAAGCAGTTGAAAATTATGTTGTTGTTGTTATTTTAACGTCCACGATTACACAAAAACAGTGTACTTAGTTGCTTTCAGTCAAAGATCATAACAAAAAATTTCTTAATTAATTTATATTATTATCATTAATTATTATTTTACCAGTTAATTTGTGTTACTCATTTGTTCCATTATATAGCTTCAGAAGAAGTATTTTCGATGACTGGGACATATTCCTATCTATATATAGGGACTTATTTGGAAATTAAAGCATTTGTTTGATACTCATCTTCTCATATCTCATATGTATCAATTTTTTTTATACTGATTAGAAAATGTTATATTTTTATAATATTAAGTAAATTTTAATTTTTTAAGACTATTAGATAAATATTATATTATTTAAAAAAGGTAAATATTATGATATTAGTTATTTTTATTTAATGGAGAGCAACCTTTATTGATTAAGAATCAACACATGGAATGT
Source organism: Croton setiger (assembly GCA_948099555.1). NCBI lineage: Eukaryota > Viridiplantae > Streptophyta > Magnoliopsida > Malpighiales > Euphorbiaceae > Croton > Croton setiger. Next base: position 15,417 of record CANUEY010207788.1, read on the forward strand.
TTTAACTTAAGAATATGGAATTTGTGTGTTTATTTCATATTCAGTTCATCATTCTTTTTACAAATTTATACTATACAATTTGTTATCTTGGTTAATGAATGCAGATCATTCATAATAATTATGATTGATCTGCCTCTAATTTCTTTCTCTTTGATTCTAATTTCTTTCTTTCTCTAATGCAGATTCTGGAGCTAGAAGATGAGCTGGAAGATATTGAAGAATCTTGAAGATCCTGCAAATCTTTTGTACACTCCCCCTCAAGTTGGATAGTAAGATCTCTACTCTCAACTTGCCTAGAATCGCATGGAAGTTGGCAACTGGTACAGACTTTTTTAATATATCGGCTAATTGTTCTTCTGATTGAACAAAGGAAGAGATACTATTCCTTCTTCAAGTTTCTCTTTGATAAAGTGTCTGTCAACCTCAATGTGTTTTGTCCGATCATGTTGAATTGGGTTTTTAGAGATGCTTATGGTTGCCTTATTGTCACACATTAATTCACAAGTATTTGTTGTGAAGCCGATTTCCCTCAGTAGTCTCCTTAACCAGAGTACTTCGGTTAGTCCTCTAACAATACCCTGAAATTCTGTCTCGGCACTTGAGAGTGCAACAACCTTTTGTTTTTTACTTTTTCAGGAAATTAGGTTACCACCCACACAAGTGAAGTAGCCAAAGGTTGATCTTCGATCATTTGGATTTCCGGCCCAATTTGCATCGGTGAATGCTTGAACTTCAAGATGACCTGGTGAGCTCTTCAAATACCGTACGATTCTAAGTGCTGCTTCCATATGGTCTTTTTATGGTTTGTGCATAAACTGACTGACCACCCCTACCGCATAAGCAATATTAGGTCTTGTATATGAAAGATATATAAGTTTTCCTACAAGTCTTTGATATTGTTCCTGATTAGCCAGCTCCGCTCTTTCAACAACCTAAAGTCCATGATTCATCACCATTGGAGTATTTGCTGGTTTGCAGTCTAATAGTCCAGTTTCAGCCAGTAGGTCTAGAACATATTTTCTTTGTGAAATAAAAATCCCCTGTCTAGACCTTAAGACTTTGATTCCCAGAAAGTATTTGAGCCGTCCTAGATTTTTCATTTCAAATTCCTTGAAAAGTTTCTCCTTCAGCAACATGTATTCTTCTTTGTCATTTCTAATAATAATCATGTCATCCACATATATTATAAGACATGTCACCAAAGTCTTTATTCTTTTTAAGAACAAAGTGTGGTCAGATTTGCTCTGATGATAACCATACTTTTTCATAGTTGTGGCAAACCTAACCTTCCGAACCACGCTCTGGGTGATTGTTAGCCCAAATAAAGCTTTTCTCAGCTTGCATCCTTCTCATGAACTGAAACCTTCTGAGAAACTTGGAGGAGACTCCATATAGACTTCTTCTTCTAAGTCACCATGTAGGAAGGAATTCTTTACATCAAACTAGTATAATGGCTAATGTCGATTCACTACAACTGAAAACAGGACACAGGGGAGAAAGTTTCAGAATAGTCTATTCCATATGTCTGTGTGTACCCTTTTGCTACCAACCTTGCCCCATGTCTTTCAATAGTTCCATCTGCTTTATACTTTATAGTAAACACCCATTTGCATCCAATAGGTCTTTTACCAAAATAATGCATTTTTCCCAAGTCTTGTTCTTCTCCAGTGCCTCCATTTCATTCTTCATTGCTTGCTTCCATTCTTCTCTCTTTTGAGCTTCTTCCACCGTTTTTGGAACTGTTGTAGAATAGAGAGAAACATTGAATGCCCTACCTTCACTTGATAGATTCCTTGTCTCCATTGTCTTTACTGGATACTTTGATTTTTGAGTTTCATATTTTGGATCATATCTTTTAGGCGGAATTCCTCGATTTCTTCTTGGTGGGAGGAAATATCTATTTTGTATCTCCTGTACTTGTTCTTCTAGTCCTCCAAAGTTTGTACTAGTAGTTGGATTTGTAATCATTTTAGGACTACTAACCTCAGGTATATCCGGCAGAGGCAGGGAGGATAAAGAAGGTTCTGGTGTAGTAGATCACCCCATGTCTTTAGTAGTAGACTCGGTGGCATCGTCTATTTGCTCTTGTAAGACTGTTTCTGTCAAGCTTGAACTATATAACTAACTCAGTGGGACAATATCATGACTCTCCCCCTTACCACTGTGTTGGTGATAGTAAAATTTGGTCTCCATGTTGACTGTTTTTGTTAATCCGGTTAACTTTCGGTGGATTAGATTTGGATTTTTACCAAAAATTTTTAGGTGATAAAACATTTTTAGTTTTGGAATTTGCCGAAACTAGTCGGTCTTAAAAAAAAATTATTTTAAAAAGTTTAGAGTCGCCACCCGAATTTCGGGAAAAACCAATTTTTGTTTTTAGAAAATGACTCCGTTTATTTTAAAAAGGGCACTGGTTAAAAATCAGAGACTTGGTAAGGGGGTTGGGTACGTTAGCCGAAATTATATTTCGACTAACGCCCGGTATAAAACCGGCCTCTTGATTTGTTTTTCTTTCCAAAAATTTAAGTTTTGAATTTATTAAAAAGTGATTAGCTAGCGATGTTCCTAAAGGCGATTTGTCGGTCATTTGTAAAAACAATTTCAAGCAATAAAGCAATAAATAATAAAAATTAAAAGTGCGGAAATGTAAATTATTCTTTCTCCGATTTCGGAGAAAATAATTACAATTCAATCCT
>CANUEY010207825.1:0-27540 GCA_948099555.1 Croton setiger
ATATAAAATTAGGATTTACTTCATAAACTTTGAATTGGATTCTTAGAAATTAATATTTATATACATATATTTTTTATTTTTTTAATTATTGAATATTATGTTTTTCTGAGTATTTCTGATATAAAGGATTTAAAAAAAAAATACCCACAATTCTCGAAAAAAATTAAACTATAACATATATTTTTTATTTTTTTAATTATCGAATATTATATTTTTCTGAGTATTTCTGATACAACAGATTTAAAAAAATGCCCACAATTCTCAAAGAAAATTAAACTATAACATCGAGTTGGTTTTTTATAGTTTAGAAAATAAATTATACTATAATAATTATAACTATTGTGGTTGATTTTTCTCCTAACCTTATGCTTATTGTTTTTTATTATTATTTTTTTTACTTAGTATTATTCTTTCACTATAAATAAAGCTCACTTTATATATTGTAAACGCAACAACAATAAAAGTCTAATCTTTCTTCTATTCTTACTAGTTCTTTAGATTAGTAAGTTAGGAGACTAAATAGTACAATATTTTGTATTATTATTAAGCATTTGAAAGTTCGACTGTTGGGAATTTTTATGCCGGGATCTTAATAATTATTACTTAACCAATGAAAGACGTATGTTTACTCATTTATTCTTCGTAAATAGGTCATTTCTGTCAAAGAACAATGTCAATTCTTTAACTAGCAAACCTAAAGTTTTATGATCACAATTTTCTTTTTTATCAATTATAAAAAAAAAAAAAATCTATTTAACAGTGTCATTTAGTGGTGGCCACGGCCGGGTTGGCCCGTTCGGCCTGCCTGGCCCAGCCTGCCAAAAGTCCGGACCGGAACCGGTCGAACTGTGACCAGAAATGGTCGTTCGGCGGGTCGGTTCCGGTTCAACATTTTTCGAACCGCAACCGTTACGAATCGTGAACCGTTCGAACTGTTGAATTGAACCACCGGTTAACCGTTAAATTTTTTTAAAAATAGGGCGAACCGGCGATTCGGCGGACCAGTTCCTATTCATCTCCTTTCAAACCATAATCCGGCGGGATGCAGCCCGTGGCCACGTCATAAGATGTGATGAACAAATAGAAATGAATAATTTATAAATTTAATAAATAGCAGGTTTAGTTTTTTAAATTACTAAAACTACACATTCCCCATTAACTACCTAAATGTTCCCAATAATTACTTTTTTTTTCTTAATATATGAGTAATTTTGTTATTAATTCTCTTTGTAAATGAAATTTTTATTATGCAATTTTTGAAAAATCCAAAAATAAACTCACCACATATCATAAAACAGACATATATTCACATCACCGTTAACCCCGTCACTATTTATCTCCTACTATATCAAAACTACTCATTATTTAATTTAACACATTATTTAAATCATCTATTATATTAAGGGTAAAAGAATTTTTTTTATTTTCCACTTATTTAAAACTTTTTATTTAAAAAAAAATTTCTATTTACTAAGAACACTCAAAGTTTAGAGCAAAATATTTCAAATATAAATATGTTAATTAATGTAAATTTTTATTTTTAGTATGAAATTAAAATTAAATTTGAAAGAAAATAAAAAATTAGCCCAAGACCCCTCCCATTAATAATGTACGTCCCAGACTGTCAATATGTCTATGCATAATATAAATAAATAAAAAACTAGTAAATAAAATAGATAATCAGTTCACTGTTTCTTTTATCAAAGCGCGGTGGTGAGGACCAAATGCAATAAAAGCGCGTGAGGGAAAGTGAAGGCGTAGGTTAGTCTTTTATAACCTAAACAAACAGACAACTGCCACGTGTCTATGCTAACACGCTCCTCTCTGCATCATAGCTTTTCTACCAATTATTGCTTCATCATTACCCTCATCTATTTATTCTCAATTTTACTAAAAACAAATAAACAGAATATAAATAAATAAATAAATAAAATATAATTTGACAATGTTTTCTTCATTCCTTTTAAACTCATATATATTAATTTCATAAGATTTTATTAATTTATATTTAAGTTTAAGTTTTATGTTTTTAAATTTAAAATATTTCAAATAATTTAAAATTTATTTTAAATTTAAAAATTCGATAAAAATTTATAAATTTATAATTTTCCATTTTTTAATTTTCTTAAATTTGTTCATTATAAATTTGTGGAATTCAATCAATTTGATTCCATATCTGAATTAAAAATATTTCATATACATAAAATTCATTTAAAAATAATTTTTAATTAGAATTCATTTACAAATAAATTATACAATTATTATTCATTTATTTGAAATAGACACTGTTTGAATTAAACTTAAAAAGAATTAATATTTTATTATATTACTACTGAAGGGAGAAAGTTCATGGTGTGGACAAGTTGGTTTACCTATCTTCCATGAAAACGATAGGATGTGGAGGTTTCAGGTTCGGTTCCTACCGAACCAGTTAGTACCAATTTGTTAATTAACAAGTTATTTTCTGTGTTGTGTAGTCAACATTATTATAAAACTTAAAGGGAGAATTTTTTTTTTCGCAAATTTTGAAAATGGTATTATTTTTATTTCGATGAAAAGACGAAACTTTCGATTTTGAGTATTTCAAAAAAAACGTAGAATTTTTTGTTTAAGGTCTAAAGGAAACGTCAAAATTGCCCTTAAGCCAAGGATGTTGAATGATTGACGCAGCATCACGTTTTGAAGTTAAAACTGATAGAGAGAATAAAGCAATCTATATCACAAGCAAATTGATTTTATGAAAGATGGGTCTATCAAATTAATCACTTATAAGTATACTCATCTGCACGAGCCTATGAGTTCTAATAAAGTATCAGAGCCACTATACCTAAAAGGCCATACCATCCAAAATCGAAACTTACAGAGATGATGTTTGAAATGTGTGGAATATCAATATTCACAACTTTCAACAATATCAATTAAATGTAAATAATTATTAAGGTATGTAATATTCGAATGTTTCATTTTCAATTCCCTCATCTTTTTTCTTGTTGAAAGTCTCGCATTTATTTACTTTTGAGTTTTGTACTATTCCTAAATTTAAGTGCCAATTTAAAGGTTGCATATTAAGTCATTTCGGTGCTAATTCTTTTATATATATATATATTTTCTTTGTTGGCTTAATCAAATTTGAGTTCTAGAAAATAGTGGTCCCATGGTCTGGGTTGATCCGTTCAGTCCACCTGGCCCAGCCTGAACTGGCCAGTCATTGAATCGGAACCAGTCAGCAGGCCGGTTCCAGTTCAATATTTTTTCGAACCGTAATCGTGAACTATTATCGAACCGTTGAATTGAACCGCCAGTTAACTGTTAATTTTTTTTTACCAAAAAAGGGCGAACGCCGGTTCACCGGCCCGGCAGTTCGGTGGGCCAGTTCCGGTTCATCTCCCTTCGACCGACCGGTCCGGCCCATGGCCACCTGTACTAGAAAATATTAAAATTTGAGAGAATTTAATTTATGTATAGTTATATTTTTATTATTAGTTTTTAAAAATAATTGTTTATATATATATATATATATATATATATATATATATATATATATATATATATATATGGATGAAATTAATTGGTCTCAATATAATTATAATTGCATATAATTTTTAAGAACCACATATATCGAATTGACTTTTGCTTAATATATATAAATATATAAAAAAAAATAACGATTTCGAAGTAATTTTGTTAGTGTTGTGTGAGCACGAGGAAACTAAGGAGACTACATACATACAGGGAGGATGTGAAAGGACAAATCTGCCACCCATCAATACTTACTGCTAGGCTGACAGGTATGTCAGCGAGGTGTCAATCATAAAGCAATAGATTGCAAAATGATTTGCTTCCTTACTTTATTCTTATTGGTCCTCACACTGACCCACATGTCCTTTGACCATTTCCCTTACAGTGACATGTCAACTTCTCTTCTTTTTTTTCCCTTCTTTCTCTGTTTCTCATCTCAGCTCTTATCATCGTCTCATATCAATACTCCCAAGGTTTTTCCTTTTTTGCCCCTTTATAGTAATTTTAAAAAATAAAAATAAAAAAAAAAGTAAATTCCAAATAGTTAATTCACATTTTTTATTAGCTGGGTCTTCGCGACGTGAAACTAATTGCATAATTGAAATCAGTATCGAACGATTGTTGTAGCGGTTGAGAATTTTGCTATTTTTAATCGCTGGTCAACCAGAATGCCTCTAGCGAATCTTCGTTGAGGCATACATTTTACAAACATATTGCAATCATCTTTTAAACAAATAGTATCTGAATTTGAAACAAAATTAAGCAAAATTTTCAATTAGTAGTATAAATGTATTATGATGACAAACATGTATAAACTAGTGGTAAACAATGATTAAAATGAAAAAAAAAACTTTATTTTCAAATAATAAACGGAGATGCATAGTGCTAATATATAGTAAATAAATAATAAACAATGAGAAAAAATAAATAAATTACATACAACTTGTAAATAAAGTATAAACGAATTGTAAACAATAAATAGAAAATCAATTTTTTTTATCACACCCTATTACTCATTGGGCTTAGCCATTACCTAGTGGCCGAGAAGAGGGTTGGATCCGTGGAGGTGCCCTTTGTATGGGCCTGAATTTGACTTTAATTTCTAAATTATAATTTGATTGATAAATGTGATTTGTAATTTATTATGAATGTAATTGTGATTATAAAAGTTGATTATTAAGCTTTCAAATTGATATTGTAATGAAAATACTTGATATGAATACTTATAAATTGTAATATCTCCTATAGTTAGTATACTTAGAGGTGGCCATGGTCGGGTTGGCCCGCTGGGCCTGCTTGGTTCGGCCCGTGGAAAAATCGATCCGGTCCGCTCTCGAACCGAAACCGGAACTGTTCGGTCGGCGGGCCGGTTCAGGTTCAATGAAATTTCGAACAATAACCGTTATAAACCGTGAACCGTTCTTGAACCGTACCCGAATCGCCGGTTAACCAACTTGAACTGGCAGTTCATCGGCCCAGCGATTCAACAGGCCGGTTATGGTTTAGCCCACATCAAACCGTGGCCTGGCGGGCCGCGGCCCGGAACCGGCTCGTTGGTCAGTTTACCTTTCATGAATATAGTAAGATGTGAATATCTTGAGTTCGATTTATGCCGACCATATAATGTCACATGCTCCGTTCCTGACTTACTCTATATTAAAATTAAATAAATAAATAAAGATGTAAAAATGAATAATAACATTTTACACCCTTATGTTACTTCCCCTCTTATTTACACCCGTATTTTATCCAAACAATGCATTAAGTTTATCTTTGAATTTTGGGAAATATACAAAGTTGGTCCCTTTATCCTTTTATTGTAAAAACTTATTGAAATTTTATTTTCTCGAAAGGCTATTTATGTATAAAAAATTGCAAAATGGGTCAGAAATAGAGGTTTTGCAAAATATGGATGGAAGGAAAAACCAAGAACACTAGAATAGTTGCCAACCATTGTTCTCTCTGTCGCTATCATTTGTCTGTTGAAGTAACATTGCTCACCCACCGTCAGCTCTTCCTCCGACAACTTCAGTGGCATGAATGATTCTTCGTAGAACACTTATGCTGACCATACTCATGGAGAGAAGTTCAGATGAACAGAAAAGTAATGAATTTCATAATTATTTTTTGAAAATGGCCTAATATGTATATTAAAAATAATTTGTGTATAATTTTGTAAAAGCCCTAGAATTTTAATCCACATGAAATCTAAATCATCCATTTGCTTGTCTCTAAACCATTCGTCCAATTTTGAAGACAAAATTATTTAATTAACAATAAGAAGAGGAATAAATTCTAATTCTAATTAGTTGTAAGCAACCAAAAAAATCAATTTTGATTTGGTTTCAGGGGTTTTGATTTGATTTTTAGAAACAATACAATACAAGAAGAGAGTGATCACTGAACTCAAGATTGAAAATGGCAGAATCATCATCAAATGATAAAGATGATTCTAATCGATCAAACAATCCTCCTTTGCTCATCCATAATTTCTCTTTCCGCAATGCTTCCTCCAAATACGATTATGTCAAGGTTCCTTTTTTCCTTTTTACATTTATATTTATATTTCCCGGGAACCAAACAGAAAACACAGCCTTTATATTATCTGTTAATTGAGATTTAATTAATTTATTTTTTTTAATATGGGGTTTTTACAGGTTAAGGTTTGGCTTGGTGATAATGCAGATCATTATTATGTTTTCTCCAGATTTTTGCTCAGCAGAATGCTGACTGTTACTAAGGTCTCAATTGCTTATCTCTCTTCATATTTATTATTATAGATTTTATTTGTTGAATTCTTATAATTTGCAACTGGATTATGACTTGATGATTTCAGATACCAAATCATGCAGCCATTAAAATTGCTCTTGAACTCAAGAAGCTGCTTATAGATAACAGCCTTCTAGATGTGTATGGCTTTTTTCCCCTTTCAATTATCTTCATATATGATTCATTTTAAGAATAATTCATTTTCCCCCCTTTTGTTAATGATTCATTTAAGATTAATTTTAGTTGTTTGTTTATTCATTTTTATTGGATTATCAAAATTACAGTTGATTTCTTATGTTATTTCTGCAGTTCTCTGTCTGATCTGGAAGCTAACTTATTTAAGGTATATTTCCTGTAACTCTCAAAATCTTTGCACTCTTCAGAAAACTGGATTTTTTTAGTTTAATGACTTTTTTTGACATTCTAAGCAGCATATGAAGCGGCAGGGATACGGAGAAGAATACATTAAACGTTACAAGATGATGACAAGGTGAATATGCTTTTCTAGATCAACATCCTCCCTATACATGAATCCATTTTTTGTTTCCTGTTGCTGGTTAGCTTTTCTATAGTAAGTTTTTTCGCTTATCATCTCCCTTTAGATTTCATCATCAAAGAGTGCCTTTGGTGATTCTTGTTTGCGGAACTGCTTGTGTTGGGAAGTCCACCATTGCAACCCAACTTGCACAAAGGCTGAATTTGCCTAATGTCTTACAGGTTATGCTTTCTTTCTTCCTTGAAGAAATTGAAGTGGTTGTTGGACTTATCCATTTGTGGTTTCATGCTGATGCGTTTGACACATTTTTTCTGTTGTTACAGACAGATATGGTGTATGAATTGCTACGAACGTCGACAGAGTATGTCAATTGACCAACAGCTTGAATTTCTTTACCTAATGCTTTACATTTTTATCTTTGGTACCAGTACTAGCTGTCCAAAGCATATTTGAAGAATGAAGACATTTTATTGATTTAACAAGGTTTCTGTTTGTCAAAAGAAAGTCGATGGCTCGAGGAATAGTAACAGCTACATGGGTTGGCAGTTTGTTATGGTCTTTTAGTAATCATATGCTAATGCTTGTCACCAATGTCTCTGATATGTTATGCTTAAAATGATTATTTACTTTGGGTAAGGTTTAGCTTTTTTGTTTAGAATGACCTCATTGGAATGTTTATTTTTCTTCTTATTTCTTATAGTGCACCTTTGGCCTCAACTCCTGTTTGGGCTCGAGATTTCAGCTCTTCTGAGGAACTGATTACTGAATTTTGTAGAGAATGCAGAATTGTTCATAAAGGTGAGTCTGATTGCACAGCATGACAATGATTTTGCCTGCTTCTAATAGTCGTCATTATAGAGTTTATTGAAGCTTGACATGCTAATGAAATGATTTCTGCCTAGGTTTGGCTGGTGATTTGAAGAAAGCAATGAAAGATGGAAAACCAATTATAATAGAGGTCTGACTGATTTTTCTGTTCACATGTAATAAACCTTATTCTCAGTAAGAACATAACAAGCATGATATTGTTTCTGCAACTCTTTTGTGTTATCTCAATGACTTCTAACAATGCAAGTGATGGCAGGGGATACATTTGGATCCAAGTATATATTTAATAGATGAAGAACGTAAATCACCTGCTAATATACCTGAAGAACAAAAGGAACCGAGTCCGGTACCCTCGAGAGATGTTGATCCTGCAACAAAAGTGGAAAATAATCCTACAAATGATGAAAATCAGACTAAACATAGAAATTCTACTCCTGGAAATGTGAATTTGGAAGAAGGGAAATGTCTTGACCAGGGGAATAAGGGTTCACATAATCAGAAATCTGTTGCAGGAGGTAGTTCCGATAACAATATTAACTCTTGCCTTAGTTTTGAGTGGAAACACTAAAATGCAACTTCTCGTTTCCTGTTTTTATAACTGCTGTTTTTTTTCAAACAGGTAAAGCTGTTAGAGATACTAAAACAAAGACTAATACTTCTGGCAGGAAAGAAAATTTAGGTCCTGAACCAATAATTATACCCATAGTTCTGAAGATGGCCAAATTTGATCATAAGGTCTTTACCTTTACTCTGATGCTGTCTAAAATTTCTTCAGGATCTGTGACATTTTTGATGCAAATATATTAGAATTTTGTTGCTCCCTCATTTATTCATCTGGTTCCTGATCTCAAATATTTTTTTCTCAAGCTTTTCCTCTCATGTGCAGGCATTACTCGAAGAGTGGATCGTGAATCGTACATATAGTGATAAATGCCCAATCCTGGTATTGAAGACTGCTGAGTTTTAATTGTAATTTATTTCTGTAAAGTTGAATATTGGTTTGCTTTTGTTTCAGGATAAAGATAGGCTAATTACCAATCTCAAAACCATTCAGAACTATGTTTGCTCTTTCAAGTCACAGGTTTGCTTTCATGCCTGAAAGAGGGACTTATCATAGTAGTGCAATGTGATTCAAATTTTTTAACTAACTTCTCAACTAATCGATTTCGATATTTAACATAGTGCAACCTTGGAGCAATTATTTAATTTCTTTAACCTTTGATTTCTCACCGGAACAGGGTCTGACTGTTGCTAATATATCAGCAACAACGTTTCAACAAACACTCGATTGGTTGCACGAACATCTTCTGCAGGTAATTGATTCTTTTGTCAGTTTGATGTTGATGCAATTTCTATTTTATAAGTACCATTTTTGGCTTTTACTCTGCAGCGCATTGAACAAGGGATTTCACCATCGTCCTGTGAAAATGATCAGGAACCAGCTGAAAATTGAATTCAATATACAGATTCGAACTCCGGCAGCTGCTGGTACCATCTAAACTCCCTCAGCAAGTGTATAAATTTCAATAAATATCTAATCTAACCTTCAAAAAAGAAAATAAAACAACTGAATTTTAAGAATAACTGAAAGAAAATAAATGAGCAATGTAAATGCTGAATTTTGATATAGTTGCATGTCTGTTGTTACCTTTTGATTTTCCAAATAAATGGCATGTATTGTTATTTGTTGATCTTTTCCATGAGAATAAGATATATTATTTACAGAATTGGAAGTATTTTTCATGGGTATTATTACATTTTTGGCACTGAGAATGAACGAACATCTTTTGAGTTAGTTGCTAGCATGCTAGATATGTGGAGGATGCAGACTGCTTCACCTGCATGATTACTCTTATATGTGGAGGATGCAGACTGCTTCACCTGCATGATTACTCTTAAGTTAATTATGAATCTAGTGAACAATTTCCTAACTAAAATGGTAAAATCTAACAAGCAGCAGGCAGTGACAAGTTTGTTCGAGGATACTGTTAAAAATTTGAAAACTTGTACACATACATATATGTATGTGCATACTGGTTGAGCTTGGTGAAATTCCATAACAATGGATAATAGTGAATGTGATCGATAGTGTTGTGATTTTTTTTTTTTATGAATTTTGTTAAAAATTATATAAGTGGAATATATTTCCATATGCTTGATTAGAGTAAAAACGAGTCAAGCTGTTTGTGATTCCCTCGATACTCGATTGGTTAAATGCTTGTTCGTGTTTGTTTGTCTATTAAATGATCCAACCTCGAGCATGCTTGTTTAATAAACGAACCGTGTACGAGCACAAAATTGAGTTCCTCTAATAAACGAGCCAAGCTTGTGTAGATCAGTTTTTGGCTTGCCTCGTTTGCATTCTTATGTTGAAGGGAGTTTTGAAATTTAATTTTTAATTTTCACTCGATATAATATTTTATTTATTTTGAAAATTTTGTAATATTACTTAAACCTCTTGCAATGTATTTAGTGGTACATACTTGGACTAAGTTTTGAGTTGGATATTATAACTAAAAAGTGTATTTTTTTTCCAATCATTTGTACGTTTTTTTTTTTTAATTTCATTACGTTTTTAATACGTAATTATGAATGCTGAATTCAGTTATCATTTTAATTATTTAAAAGTTATGATTCGAATTTGAATCTTATTTAAAGAATTTAACGTCTTATTTTATTAGATTTTAAACGAATTAGTAGTTATTTTTCATATTAAATTATATCAAAGAGATTTTTACATAAATAACTTACTAAATTTTAAATATTCTAAAAATATCATATAATTTTTTTAAAAATAATTTTCAATAAATTCATAATGATTATAAATAGTCCCACATAAATCTACTTTTTATTAAATATAAATTTACTTTAATACAAATTTGATTTTTTTTTCATAAAAAATCTTTAATATTTAGAAAAAACTATATAATATTAATATTAAATTCATTTTGAATTTTCAGAGGATAATATGGAACTATATTATTCGTTAAAAAAATTGATTCAAATAAATAAATAAATTATCTTCTCTTACAGTTAGGAAGAAATGGCTATCACTGCCACTGCTGCTGCTGCTGTCACCACATTCTTCTCAGAAATCCAAATTCCCATCAAATTCAAAACTTCCCAACATCTCCGTCTTTCACTCCCCTCTTCTAAATCTACATTTACTTCAATTCCTAGGTTCTCAATCTCAATTCCAAGCTTCAAATCATGGAGAGTGAGCCCCTCTTCCGAGAGATACAATCGCCTCTCCTGCAACTCCATTTCTACTGCCTCCACCAGTACTAATTACGAGGTATTTATCTACTCTAACCCTTTGTTTGGTTTCCCAGAAAATATAGGCATTCGTTTAATTCTTTCAAAGCTGAGCTGCTCTTTGTAAACTCAGAACCTTCTTTTTACCTTTCAATTCTATCTTTTATGCTGTAGTAAATTCAATTCTGCTATCTTTTTCCTCTTTTGGTTTCCTGAATTCGAGTCTGCAACTCATTCTAGTAAAAAATGTTATTTTGGTCATGGAATGTTGCTTCATTATAGCCTTATAAATTTTACTCGGTAATTTTCTTGAAATTTTTTTTTTTCAAATTCAACAAAATTTTGATGAATTTGTTCTTATTTGTAACCAAATTCATATAATTGAATTCCTAGATTCGGATTCTAAATTTTGTGAAATTCAGTTAAGCCAAATTGGGGTACTGCTTTTTTTTTGGGAATTTTGGTTTCTGTAACGTTGAAATGTAAATATGATGCAGTTTTCCGATGGGTCTTCAGAGGTGGAATTGAGATTACCGCTTGGAAGCCATGATTATAATAGTTCAAGAGATATATTTGTGGATGCAGATGGCACTTCCTTAATTGTCAGAGTTCAAAACTCAGGCTCTGTAACCACACTTATAGAGACTAATAATCTTTTTCACCATATAAAGCCTTCTGAAACAATCTGGTTTGTAATATTTAATGCATAAAGATTCTTTTTTTATTTTTTTTTATTTTGAGTTTTCTCCAAACCATTTGATGTATGAATTCTTTTGTTTCAAACAGGTATATAGACGACGATGAGCTTGTTATTAACTTGAAGAAACAAGATCCAGATCTGAAATGGCCTGATATTGTAGAGTCATGGGAATCCTTGGCTGCAGGAGCTATGCAGCTTTTAAAAGGGACATCAATATACATTGTTGGTGATTCAACTGAAATTAACCAGAAAGTAGCTCGAGAACTTGCAGTTGGTCTTGGGTATTAATCTACCTTCCTTTTGAGTATGGAACTTTTGCTGCTTTGACTCGTTGATTATAAAATCCATCTTGCATTATCTCCGTTTCCATAATTTTTATTTTTTTTTCATTATAAGTAATTCTTCTTATTGGTTGAGCTCAATTTTCGGTGATATGCACAAGTATTTTATGGAACAGTTATTTGACTAAACTCTGAATCCAGCTTTAAGAGTTCTTAAAATTATCTCTGAGGTGTGGACCTTTTTCTTCTTCTATTGTTATTTTCATTCTTGATTTGAACGTTACTGACTTATATGCTGGGGTTATGTAATTGATGAAATGATTGTCCTAATTCTATACTTGGCATAATAGACTCTCATCTGCTAAATGGTTGGAAAGTTGTTGGGATTTTATGTGTTCCTTTCCTTTCAAGGGTTCTTTTTTTTTTTTTTCTGAAATAAATTTTCAGGTATACTCCACTTGATACCCAGGAGTTGCTGGAAGTATATGCCAAGCAAAAAATTGATTCATGTGAGTATAATTTTCAGCATGTGTATTGATTGATGGTCAATAAAAGTTTGCCTATCAAGCATATGGCATAAACACACATATGCTCACGAATGTGCATATGAGTGGCGTGGTATGGTCTCACTTTTTACCTTGGCTTGTCAATTGGCTTTGTACTGTGATTATTAAGATATTCAATTTGGTATAGTCAATGAAAAAGTATTACGAATTATTAAAAATTGTTGGTTCTTTAAAAAAGATTCATTAATCTTAGAACTTTTGGCTCCATCTATACTCAGTTTTCTTTCAGAGAAATTTTTCTGCTAGCCAGTCCAACATTATATATATTGTTTCTGCTATTTATTTTTTAATAAATCAAAGGCCTGTAGAGGGTGACTTTGCATTTGAGTACTTAAAATGACTTCTTGTATTACCAATCTTGCAGTGCATTAACAAGTGTGATCACTTCCAGGGGTTGTTGCTGAAGGTGCTGATGCTGTAGCAGATGCAGAAAGTGCTATATTGGAAACTGTGAGCAGGTCTGTAATGTCTCGCTTTCGTTCTCAGTAATTATAGCCATCAGGTAAATATAAACTCATCCTTGGTTTGGTTGGTTCTGCAGTCATGTTCGAGCTGTTGTTTCAACGTTAGGAGGGAAACTGGGAACTGCTGCAAGAGCTGATAAATGGCAACACCTTTATGCTGGATTTACTGTATGGTTGTCACAGACTGAAGCTACAGGTAATTTATTTGTAGCCTTTGGTTTATTGCTAAATTTTGGATATGGAAGTCATATTCACAGGTGTCAACTTACATACTCTTGTATGAAAGCTACAAATTTATGCTGAAAACAGTAATCATTAACATAAAAGAGCTGGAGCTTGATACTCCAGTAGGAATGACAGTATGTTGGGTATACCCGCAATAAATGTCCTTCAATACTTGAACTTGTTAATAGTTTCATCACTGTTACCCGTCTTAAACCCAGTTAAAGGTCATCCCTAATTACTATATCCACATCAAACTCAATCAAAAGTACCTGGTTACTATCCAAACTCACTATAGCTTGTTTGATTTTGCTATATTTAATAGTCATCTACTAAAAAGAGGTTTTATAATTTGTATTTTATTCTTTAAAAATATTGAAATTCATATTTTATAATTTAATCAGTAGTACTATAAATATTTACACAAACAGGTTCCATCTCTATCAACCTGTAACCCTTACAGTCGTCTTATAAATACTCAAATTCCATATTATCATATGAGATCAAGTAGGATACTCAATGACATCAATACATTACTGTCTCTATTTGCCACTTCCCTATTCCTTACCATCTTACACCACTTCCAAAAATTCTTGGCATTCATGGAACATGATACTCAGCTTATGGAATAAATGATGGGAAAATATGAGCTTTGCACACTTTTCTGTGCTCGGCCAATTTTTTTGCAGTTTATGATTCATAAATTCTGCTTGTTAGTCGGAACTTTTGACGTTGATAACAGTTGTCCTTTTCAAGTTCATTGACTTTTAAACGTTAATTTGGATAGGCAATGCTAAGTTGTTCTTTTGCTAATATTCGTCAATAAAGATAGTGGTTAGGATTTGACAAAATTTACAGAATTATCTGAATCTGGAAAAAAAAAAGCACAAAGACCAGGTGTGTTCATTTTCGTCCCTGATAATTATGGAACTCCTACCATTTAAAAATAATGATTACCAGGTGTATTTTTGAGGTTTGATGCCCATATTAAGAAAGGGGAAAAGGTTTATATATGAAGCTGTATTTGGGATGGTCAAATAGCATATGAATTGCCCCTATTCTAAGTGTATAATGCTCATTATCCTCCTCATAATTATATCATATTTTTGTGTGAAATAAAATAAATATTTATCATCTTTGTTTTTTATGCTTCTTTAACTACAATATGAATTGTGTTTGCCTCTGCTGTCACTAATAATAATAAATGGGCAGGCGAGGATATGGCAAAGGAAGAAGCAAGAAGGCATATTCAAGATGGTAGAATAGCATACACAAATGCTGATGTGGTGGTTAAGGTCCAAGGTTGGGACACAAATCATGCGAAAAGCGTTGCTCAGGCATCACTGAGTGCCCTCAAACAATTAATTCTGTCAGACAAGGAACTTCCAGGTACTTTTCCATCTTATTATGACATTGATCTAGAAAATTAACAGCTTGTTTGTTTGTGATCTCCGAAATATTTGTTAAAAAGGCGGTCGAAATGAAAATTCATATAATCCCTAGCTAGCTACACCATTTTAAGAGTCCAATTGGATAGACAAGGCTCTAGGGAAGAAGAGGTTATTTAAATTTGACATCTTATACCATTACTTTAAGTTAACTCATTTGTAGAGAAGTACTATTTTGTACTTCGTTTTTATGTGATGTTACTACTTTGTCCTTATTTTCCGAAAATGGATTATTTAGTCTACGAGATTAAACGAATAAGCGGAAAAAAAAAATAGACGGAATTACTAAACAATTTAATGAATTCACACACCTTAGAGAATAAACACTCCCTTTCTGAAGAGCATTAATGAAAAAGTAATTATCGTACAAAACGTTTGGATGAAATAGTAATTTCCCCTACCGAAATTATCGAATTTGGTGTTGGTGCTGGTGATTTGAAGGTAAGAAGAGCCTATATATTAGGTTAGGATGTCGCGGTGATTGGCCGAACATCAAGCCTCCCGGGTGGGATCCCTCTTCTCAATCTCAAATGGATGCAACTTTCTAGCAATACCAACCTTTGGAGTTCTACTTCTTCACTACTTTTAAATAGGTAATACCATTTTCTTGCTATTTTTATGAATTGAGCATTGGTGTAAAGCTAATACATTTCCTTTTGATTGAGTTAATTGCTATTTTTGCCCTTAAATATAGGTTTACTACCACATTTCACTCTCATTAACACTTGATGATGTTCTATTTAGGCACTGACAGAGCCAGGATTTTCTTCTTTCAAGGCATCATTTCAAATTAAGGGGTAAGAAATATGAATGAATAGACAATTGAATATTATGAAATATTTGGTAACAATCACATTATTTAATGGACTAAATGTAAAGAATTAGTCTGTGATTTTGCTAAAAATGGTAATAATGTGAATGATTTAGTTTAGAAAATGTACAATTTATCATTAATAAATATTTAAAAGGGTAATTAGTCCTACAAAATAATTTTGATGGTCGTTTTGGTAAAGGGATTTGAGCATTAGACTATGAAATAATTGAATCCCATATATCGTCCACCAATTTTAAGATCAATTTAAAATTAATAATGCTTAAAATTTTTCACATTTATAATTAATTTTTGTTTAATTAACTATAATATTTTAATGTACTTAAACACTCACTCTTTTTATGTATAAGGAATAATTATTGGAAAAATCGTATTTATTACTAGTACAAATTTAAAAAGAGACTTATATTTTGGAACACGATAGTATAGCATAAATTAGTAATTTTTTTCAAACGTATGCATAAAATTTATATATTTTAATAAAAAAAGGGAAATTTACATTTCGCTCACTGTGCTTTACAAAAATAATAAAAATCTTTATGTTTATATATCGGTTTTATTTTTGTTGGACTATTAATTTTCCGTTAAATAATATACTTAAAAATTATTAAAAATTGTTTTTGTTCTTTCTTAAAATGTATTGATTCAGAAGAGCAAAAATGGGTTATTTGAATTACCAAAAGATTGAATGAACATGAGCAATGCTTTGAGAACAGTAAAGATGCATTTCTTCTTGCAAGAACTACAAGTCCAAAACTAAAGGCCAATATGATTTTTTTACCATTCTCTAAAGAAAAATTTACATTATAAAAAAGATAAAATATTTTCCTGTGT
This sequence comes from Croton setiger, assembly GCA_948099555.1. Lineage (NCBI taxonomy): Eukaryota > Viridiplantae > Streptophyta > Magnoliopsida > Malpighiales > Euphorbiaceae > Croton > Croton setiger. The sequence continues at coordinate 16,215 of CANUEY010207825.1, forward strand.
TCTTTAAAATAAACTCTTTTATTTTCATATTTTACTTCGTCTAATTTTCAGCAAATTTTTATTATTTAAATTTGATTTTATTATTTTTACATATTAAAAAATAAAACAAAATTAAGAAAATGATAATAATAATAACGAGTAAATACAGAAATATAAAATATTTTTATAATTTATTTTTATTATTTTACAAATTTTTTTATTATTTCACCTTCACTTTATCATTTTACTATTTTCATCTTGGCTTTATCATTTTACTATTTTCACCTTGATTTTATTATTTCATTTTATATACTTTTATATTTTTTATATGTAAAAATAATAAAATAATAAAATCAGTGTCAAAATAGTCAAAATATCATACGTAATGAAATTTGCTGAAAATTGAATGGAATGAGGTAACCGTCACAAAAGTAAAACTCAAGGATCTTCCATAGTGGCTTACACCTAAAAAAATTCAAAGAGGTTGTTAAAATTTTTTCAAATCTATAATTAAATCCTTTTATTTTGAAAAATCTATTAATAGGTCTTTCAATTTTCATTTTATTTACTTTTATGCCATTTTCATTATATTTATTTCAGGTTCTTATCAAATCTATTTAATTTTTATATGTATATTTAATTTCAATGTCCAAATTTTGTTAATCTTTATTATTGGGTGATATTGTCAAATTTTAAAAATATAAACCAAAACTTTTTGGATGGAAGAACCTAAGAATATAACATAAAAGATCTAATAGAAGAATCGAATTACATATTTGAAGAAATTTTAGAAAATTGAAAATAATTATTCCAAGCATTCATTTCAAAAAATATAGACAGAAATAAAATCGAAAATAAAATAATTTATTTAAAAAGTACGGAGAAATTTTATTATTTTTTATAAAATTCAAAGAGAAAAATAAATTAAAAAAAAAAAAACACAAATTAAAATTTTTGTACATATTCCAAAATTCAATGGTTACATTCAATAGAACTACATCAACTTCACGTCAATTCCCAATATCACAACTAAATTTTTATTCGAAAACACTTTCAACATTGTCTTTATATAAACCAAGTATACTATGATAAAAAATTTTAATCAATTAATTAAAGTATTTTAAGTATATGGACCTATAATAAAATTAATTTAAAACTATGGATTATTTTGTAATTAGTCCAACAGACCATCTTCAACCTTTAAACTGAGCCATTACCATCACCCACCTAGGAAAGTTTTGATACAACATTAATAAATAAATTAAGTTTAATGTTATTTTTTATTTATTATTAATATAATAATTAATGTTGTAAAGGTAAATGTTAGAGCACTAAACAGTGAGTCCCTTCTTCATGTCCTCTATATATGAAGTTCCAGAGTATCATTATAAATGATAGAACAGTAAGAACTATTATAAGGGTGTCCCATAAATTAAAAATGTTTCAGTTCAGAAAGTCACAATAACCATTACCATGGCAACGACAACGACAACGACAAGAAACGGATAAAGAGAACTAGCAGTTCTGATGTAACTAAACTAAAATCCTAAAGCAGATCCATCAAGTTATTCACAAATTTATGTCGACACATTCAAGCAACAAACACGAGTTTTTACCTAAAACCTCCGCCGCTTCAACTGATCAAACGCCACTTGACCCTTCTACAGTCGTTGGCTTAGGCAATTCGGCCACACACTTGAACGGCACCTACACAACCCAAAATGATATTTAAAGAAAATGTTTGGAGAAAAAACTAAGAAACTAAGAAAAGGATAATCATTATTGCTAATGGTGATGACTATAATAGATGCAAATTAAGTAAATACCTTGCACTGAAGACTTGTAATTGTGGACTTGAGTAAAGCATCTCCAACTATTAATCTCAGTCTTTTAATAAACTCTCCCCGGCTTATCTTCTTAGCCTGGTATTTTGAGAAAGGTTAAAAATAAATAAGTAAATAGAAAAAGCTGATGGCAAGAAAATTAGAAAATTGCTAATATAACAAAACAAGATAACCATTACATACCTGGAAAAGTTCATAATGAGTAGTTACAAGTTCCATTTCTTTACAGGGAACTTTATTTGAGATCGCAGCAAACAACATCGGAAAAGGCATCCAAGGTGATTTAGGAGTTCTTGTGTTGCTTGAACCAAGACTTGAAGCTTTTCCAGCAGATCCCCCAGACTCTGTAGCTGGTTGATTCTCACTTACCTGAGATGGCAAAATACATAATGAACTAAGAGCCCCAACTTTTTTTTTTTTTTTTTATAGTTTAAGTTACATTATTATCCACAACTTCATCTTGTTTGGGATTAAGACTTGGTTGTTTTGTAGTAGTTGTCGTTGTCCACTTAATAGCTCTATCTTGCCTCATTCAAGTAGAGAGAACAGTATTGCTCCTAAGATGATTTCTGATATATTAGTCTTTGTTAGCATATAAATTCTTACCATGTCAGCAGCTGGAGACTCTGTAGGTAGATTTAGATCAACGGCAGCGGAACTTACTGGAACATTTAGATCAACTGCAGAGGAGGCTAATGGCAAATTTTGTTGGGCACCTTGCGAAGATGTGGTGATGCCAGAAACAGCATGTTGCTTAATCTCACTTTGTACCAAAACTCCTATAGGAACAAATAAAAAAAGCTCACAGTCAAGTAGAAAGGAAATTTCAAAAAATAAGAAACTGAAGTGCGCATACAGCATCTGCAGAAGATATGGCCGACAGAGTAATTTGGATCAATGGTTGGAGCAGTTATTGATCTCATGAAGTAATAAAGCCAAACAAATTACGGATCATGGTTTCAGTTATCAGCAGCCATGGAAATAGAAGAGGTATTGACCCTCAAAATTCTGAAACCATCATGAGTTCATTGCAGCGAATAAGAAATCATTGAGCAGGCATATAACCCAACATAAAGGTCTTCAAGTTCCCGCTCATTAGAAGAAGAAAATGGATACTTTCGTGTACATGTACACATATTTCAGTAAAGCATCCAGAAAGATGGAATTTGTTATTGTGGACATATTCATGATGAATATCTGTCCATCACAAATCAGAGAATATTATTCATCCAGAAATATAAACAAAAAGAAGGAATAGCATATCACCTTCAGCATCAGAAGAGACCTTGAAACTAACAACAAATTCAGGATAAATATGGGAGTTCATATTCATATTCCATACTATATACTGTCTTGGATTTTCAAGATCATCTACACCACTATCAAAATCCTCACTACTAGGGTAACTCCGCAGACTTCCAGGCTGAAGAAGCTCCATGTTTCCCATTATTACACGGCAAAATACTATGTGCCGCACTCCATTTTCGTCAACATCACAAAATTTTGCACTGCAAGAATATGACAGAAGTAAAAGGAAGAAGAAATACAAATAATAGGTATAACAATGAACCTAATAAGAGAGACCATAATATGCAGTTATGCACTCATGTGAGTTTCTCATAATCGTGGCTCTAAACTGAATAGCTGATCCGTTTACAAACATAAGATTTTTGAAAGAGCCACTGCAACCATTTATGTCGAATAAGAAGAATTTTTTGTTGTTGACAACACCTAGGAGCATGTATATGGATCTTAATTATTATGCCCCCAGGTAGCTTCCTTCTATGCTTAGTGAAACCAAAATAAATTTGTCGCTCGAGAATACAAATCAAATACTTTTACATAATCATATTGCAGCCCTGAGTATACAAATAGAATCATTTTCTCCAGATACGCTAATATGAGCTTCAGATGAAGAAAAATTAGATATTACAAACTTACAATATATGCACCCAGATAAGTAAAACTAATAGTTCATGAAAAGAAGTTGTAAAAAAAGCAAAAGCAAACCTGGTGTGACTGCAGTTCGCTGCAGAGAGATGAACACCAATGGCATAGTTTGACTTGGTTGTAGATGATCCGCAATACCCAAGTCCACGAGACATTATCGCAGAGAGTAACTCTTTAGAGGAAGCAAGCCACGCACATCGAACATTTGCATCTCCACGACACTTCTTTGTCAGTTCAATCAGCTTTTCAAAGAGCTCCAATTGTGCTTGCATTGAAGTACTAGAGCAACTATGAATATCAATAATCTCAACACTACCAAAAGAGCTCATGCCTGAGAGAAACATTTTCTTTACACTATCAGAATCCAACTTTAACTCAACAGATTCATTTTCAGTGGATACATTAGCTTTAAAATGTTGATTTTCGTCAACAGCTTCATCAAATTTTTGATCAAGCTCCCTGTTGCAACTATCCTCGACATCCATGACATAATGATCACTGTCACTCATAGTTTTAGGGGCAATTTGAAAATGCTTGACAAGGGCATTTGACTCCCCACTGCACTCTTTCAACTTAGATTGGTCCAGTCCATTTATGTCGATCTCAAGCTGCAGCTTGATTTCACGGGGACCATATGACTCCTTAGACATACACCGTTCATCATTCAGACAATTATGCTGGCAGCAGTCATGAAAATCCTGATCATCAACATAAATTTCTGGGAAGAAGCAACGACCTGCCTCATCAATCCAAGCCATTGGTTGTTGTATACATGTCTTCATATCGAGTCTGAACATATGCAAAAAATCAAGCATATAGTGATGACCCTCTAATTCAACCTCAATAGCTGGTTTCTTGTTTTGAAGATCATTTCTGACCAATGCAACAAGAGCTTGAGAAAAATCATTCCATTCCCCATTCTGATAAAACATAATACGCTGCGGTACCCCAGTCCTCTCAAAATTTGAATAACACCGGAGCAAAGATCTATTAAAATGATTCCCACAGCTCACATGTTTGTTCTTGCTTCCAGCTAGTCTCCTTCGTTTCCCAAGTTTGTGCTTTGAAAAATTTGGATTGGGCCACTCAGGTGACATAATGCGAGAAGCTCCAGCAAGATATGCTGCATAATGGGATGCTCGTTTTCTCTTCGGACCAAGCATAACTCTACAGCTACTACCCCTACTATCCAATACCTTTGCGATCTTGCCTTCCATTTCTACCTAATATATCAATGTCTATCAAGAAATTCAAATCCAAAAGTTCAAATATAAACAAAACTATTAACTCTAGCCTCCCACCAGTTTTAAATACAGAACTCCATTGATGATGATCAGCAAGCCCTAAATAAAAGGAATTAGTTAGAAAATAAAAGAATACAGATGAACATAAAATACCATTGATCTTAGAAATGCAAAAGGTACAGATCTACAGCAATGTCTCATAACTCTCATCAAAAGGACAACAAGAAGCAGTCCAATACATTAAATAGTGTGTAATACACTACAATTCTAGCCTGTCACTTTGAACATTCATCTCCCATTATATGAAAGGAAGACACAACTTCCAAGTTCATGTCACTTAGATAACAATAGCTCTCATCATGATATGATCCAATAATAATTTAAAAAATTGCCTACCAGCAGCATATGATCTGCATAAAAAAGTTGTGATATAATCTTTTTTAACCAGAAAACCAAAAAACATATATTTTGTGGTAATTGTTGCAGTTTACCTCTAATTATTATTTTTTTTTTTTTTGTGTATATTGACATGTAGACATTTGTCCTATGTGGTGTCCCAATTTTTCATTTCTAGACCACATAATGCGAAGAGTTTTAAGAAATAATGGAAGTATTAACTAAATCCAAGTAAAAAAAGGTACACTTTTGATTTTCATGAGGCCTTCCCTGAACAGTGAACAAAATAATTTAAATTTGAGAAATTTCCATGTGTTAAAAAAGGAAATTCAATACAACTTCCCTGAACAGTGAACAAAACACAGATACACGCAGGCACAGACCAAAAGCAAAAGTATGTATTAATTAGAACAAAAAATGTTATCTTGACAAGTAAGAGAATGCATTCCAATGTGAACAAACTCAAATAAACAAAAACACATACCTAGTACTGCAGTTAGTAATCATTCTGTATATGTTCCTCTTCTATACGACCATCACAAGGTGCAAAGAAGTAGAGCCACTGTTATTTATTCTACAGTCTTGAGTAGCTCTGCTCCTATATTATCCAATTCCAAAAATATACAAAAAAGAAAAGGAAAACTCTTATTTCAAGCTCCAACTCATTTCATGTCCACCAAAACAATAATACTACACCACATACAGCTCAAATGCACAATTTCTTTTAAAAAAAAAAGTAACAAAATCCTTCTCTTCCTGGCATACTTTCTTCTTCTAATCTAGCTTAATTCAGCTGAAATCTCAATTTTGGAAACAAAAATCCAATAGAAATCAACAGATCAGTTAAATTTCAAAAAAAAAAAAGATAAAAGTTATCAAATCCAAATTCCAGTAAGGATTTGAAGCAGATCGACACCTCAATATAGATTTCTAGATAATCACAAGTTAAGAAGTATATGGAGAACACAAGTTTTCATCTTCACTAAAAAAAATATACATTAGTCAACGTGAATTTATGCGAGCCAAAGCGCAAAATTTCTTGTAATTGAATTCCAAAACGCATGTAATTTAACAAAACAAATTCAAAAAGCACTTTCAATCAAAATCAGACCCGATCTATAAATTTCTACCACAAAATCCAAAAAATTTTATAATAAAATACATAAAAGTCAGAAAATTCCTAAAAAATATAAATACAAATAAATCTTGTCTTTTGAATTCAAGCAATTTGATACTTAATTTTAAAACAACAAAACAATAAATGAAAAAAAAGAAAAAAATGCAACAATATTACCTGCAGAAGATTCATAAATAAAAAACATATATGAATTTGTGAAGCTCGTTTCTCGCGCCTTTAGACAGATAGATAGAAGAAGAACCCTAAAAACGAAGAAGAAGAGGAACTGAGAGAGATACGACGCCGTTGATTTGTACAAATAGATTCGGCGTTGACGGTGCAAATTAAGTCGGCGGTCATCGAAAGGCTCTCTGGCTAGGTGTTCTAATTTCTTTTTTCTTTTATTATTATCTTCATTTTCTTTTTTCTATTTTTTTAATTTATTTTCGTGCGCGAAAAGCAAGAAAGACTACTCAATATCGCCCACCACCAGACATCGTTTTTTCTCGAAGAAGCTTTGCTAAGGTTACGTGCCGGTGATGAAAATCTTTTAACAGTTTGCTTTCATTGGATTGACCATGATGACTTAATGGAGAAGACCGAGATGTGATTGGTCCGTATTATGATTAACTATTGAAGATTTTTTCGTTCAGTTTAAGAATAATTGCGGTGGCATTTTTAATACAAACAATATATAAAATGCGCCGTGTCAATGTGTATCCTTAATCCTTATCTATAAAACCAATTCGATTGGGTAACGGTCGGAAATTTAAACCCAAAGTATCTAATTTCTGAACCGGAGTTCGTGATCCTGGATTCATGGTTCATCGTCATCTCCAAAAACTGGAACTAGTCCACAAATAATTTATAAATTGGAGGTTTGAGGTTCGATTACAATTTGAAATCGATAGTTCAAATTTATTCAAACCGATAATTTAGCCAATTGGTTGATTCAAAATGGTTCAGTATCTAATAGTATTTTTGATACATGAAAAAAATTCAAGAGGCACAACCGAGAGATTTACAGTTTTTAAGTATCATTGTGTTGACGTTTAATTTTTATTTCCAGAAAATATCTGATTGGTTCGGTTCAAACCAATTTCGTTCTCCTTAAATCCAAAACGGCGCTGTTTCATATTAAAAAAAAAATAAAACAGAAGAAACGAAAGCTAAAAATGAAAGAAATGGAAACAGAAGGAAGTTGAAGGTAGAAAACGAAAGAAGAGAGAGAGAAGGAAAATGAAAGCGAATGCAGTAGAAGAGAGAGGAAGAAGGAGAGAGGGGGGAGGGAGAATCAATGATTCTCGATAAAATCTGAAGGAGGGTGACGATCGAGGGGTGTCTGTCAACAACATAGTGGTGATGGAGGTGATTCAGACGCGTGGATGGAAAGCAAATCAGTCGGCTGAGGGGGCGGATGCCTTTAAAATCAGAGGCATGCAGCTGGAAAGAGGTCTTCAAAAAAAAGAGGTGCTTCTGAATTGAAAGAGAGAGGAGCAAGCAATTTGAGGGGAGGGGGTTTGATTAGAAAGAGACTGAGGCAGAGGTGAGAGGGGGAAGCTCTGGGCAATCCGAAATTAGGAAGGAAATTGTAATTTCTAGGGTTTTCTTTTCTGATTTGGAGATTTCTAGTTTTGGGGACTCCTATTTTGGAATCAATTCGAAATTAGGAGGGGGGAGCAGTGAGGTTTTTCATTTTTAGGGTTTCTGAATTGGGGGTTTTCTATAAACTCTTCTGTTTCATTCTGTGGAAAACAATTAGGATTCTTATTTCGAAATCAATTCGAAATGAAGAATTAAATAGGACCTTTATTTTGAATAACATCAAATTTCTGTTATGTTCTTTCAAAATCCTGAGAAGTATCAGAGATTAGTGGGTAAGCTTAACTACCTTACATTATCCCTGTCTGATATTGATTTGCTGTTAGTGTTGTGAGTCAATACATGGCAACACCAATAGTAAAACATTGCCGTTAGTGTTGTATCACGGTCTAGTGCAGAATCTGAGTATGAGGACATGGCTCAGTGTACATGTGAGATCATGTGAATTTGTCATCTATTAACAGAAGTTAGAATAGTGATCACTCTACCGGCATATAGAGATTGATTGTAACGTTTTGTGTGAGTAAATAGAAGGTATATCAAGAGCGCACTAAGCATATAGAGATTGATTGTCACAGTGTGTGTGAGTAAATAGAAGCTCGAGTAATAGAGACAAGATACATGAGAATAGAAGACCAGTTGAGTGATGTTCTCTCAAAGGCATTAAATTGGAATCGGATCGAATATCTTTGTAACAATTTGGGAATTTGGGCATGATCAACATCGATGCTCCATCTTGAGGGGAAGTGTTACAATCTTTCACTTGATTAACTATTTAATTAGTGGTCTTAATTCCTTGATTAGTGGCATAAATCAAGGCAGATAGATGACAGAATAGGCTAGCATTCTTTCATATATAGGTTAAGAATATATGAAAATTACAGAATTCTTTCAAAAATATCCTTATTAAAATTAAGGAAGATAATATTATTCAACTCAAAAATCAAAGGGAATTAAGAGGTCAATAATCTAATGATTATTGACTAAATTATTATTTTGTAATAATAATCTTTACTCTAATAATGATGGCATTGGCATTCCTTGCAGAACCCTTGTGGAACATTAAGAACACCTGCCTCATTTTTCAAAAACGTTTCGAACCATTTTGCTGATTCCTTTGGATATCTTGTCAGATCTTTCTCATAATCTACATAATACAGACCAAATCGTACGATGTATCCGCTGCTCCATTCGTAATTGTCCAAATATGACCATGCAAAGTAACCTTTCACACTAACATCATCACCCCTGCAAACCCATATGAACATAATTGCATTAAACTAATTGTATTATTAATTAGAGCATTAATTAGTAATTTAGAATAATTAATCAATTTGAACTCACTTGATAGCTTGGAGCACATTCCACATATGAGCTTTGTAATAGTCTGTCCTCCATGGATCCTTTAGTGCTTCCTCCAAAGGTTTGCTTTTGTCATTAAACCCATCCACTCCTGAATTAATTTGCATTATTATGTAGTAAGCCATTGGGTTAAATTATATTAATTAGCATTAAATATTTTATAAACTAATTAACTCACTTAAATGAAAATAGCTACTTACCATTTTCAGTGACATAAAGGGTTGGATTGTTGTATCGATGTTTGACATAATTCATGAATTTTCGAAGGCCTTTTGGATAAATATAGAACGCAGGATCTTCAGGCTGTAAATATAACTTTGTTTAATAGTAATAATGGTATGATATTCAATTATTACATAGAAATTCAATTAAAAAAATATTCTTTTTATATTTTTCTCGTAAATATATTTTTCGAACACTAACCGCAGGTGGACCAAGAGGTTGACCGTCTTCACCAAAGACTACAAATAGAAAAGAATTCGATTAGTAAAATTGTATGCATACATATGTGTGTATGCACGTACATGTGTATCTACGTCACATATGTGAGTATGTACATGCATGTGTATGTACGAGCGAGCTTACCCGTTTGAAGAACTTGAGAATCGTTTCCGTAATTGATGAACTTTGGATCAATTGAATTATTTGCTTTAGCAAACATGGAAGAGTAGTATTGCACTCCAACAAAATCATATGTTCCTTTAACAAATTGAGATTGTTTTAATGTGAATTTAGGCAACCTTTCTCCAACTAATGCTTGTACTCTTGCTGGATAGTGACCAAAGGTTAGAGGATCCATAAACCTGGCAATTAAAATCACTATAATTAATTGGATATCACACCAATTATATATATATTGTTCACTTTGAAACAAATACTTACAACCCATATTGCAAATCAGTGGCTACTTTAGCTGCTTCTCGATCAGCTGCACTCTTAGAATAAGGTTCATACCAATAAGCAAAGTGGGTCAATCCAATCTTGCCATGGCCCTTTTCAGTTGCCTATAAACAACCAATAATGATAATTATATGTTTTGTGTTAATATTAATTCAATTTAATTAGCAAAGAAATATTAATTAGTACATTGTATTTTTCTTTATATAGGCGATAAGCAGTTGCATGACAAAGGATCATATGGTGAGCAACTATGTATGGTTCAGTTGCCGAGTTTCCAGCTGGGCATGCATGATTCATCCATGGCGAGCAACGGCCGGGTGCGATAAGTCCTGTATCGTAGCCAGATGCAACTACAGACCACGGTTCATTTAAAGTCATCCAATGCTTTACTCTATCACCAAATTTATCGAAAACAAGATCCGAATAATCATGAAAATCATCCCTACAATGTGTTAATTGGTTTCGATTATTAGTCGGATAAAAAATACTAATTGTTATTGTGAAAGTATAGTGACAATTCTACTATGTACTTACACAATATCAGGGCTTAAAAAGCCACCATATTTGTCCTCTAGAGCTTGAGGAGTATCCCAATGGAAAATAGTTGCAAAGGGTATTAAGCCTGCAATTTAAATAGCAAATTAATCACAATTACACATTTAATTAATTAAAAGTTCAAAATTAAAATTATATAATCACCATTTGCAACAATTTCATCAATAACTCTGTTGTAGAAATTGACCCCTTCTTCATTAATCCCATCTCGAATTCTTCCAGCTTAACATGTCACAGATTCGAAATTAAAAAATTTAGTATAAATCAAAATTTTATGCATATCTTTGAAACTAATTTTAAGGTTAAAATGAGGCTTACTAGGTATTAGTCTAGACCACGAAAGGGAGAATCTGAATGCATCGAAACCCATTTTCTTC